>BEGY01000023.1:620813-650543 GCA_002335675.1 Chlamydomonas eustigma | reverse complement strand
TTCACGAGAACTTGCTACATATAAAATATGTTTCAAGAATGTTGCCTGTGAATCTGTTACAAGATGTGTTTTCTGTACGACTGGAAGAGATTGGCAGCAATGAGTCCCATTGTTACAATTAATCTCAGTAAAGGAAACACCACAAGAACTTGAAAGAGAGTTAAACTCATTCAAAACAGATATGCACAAGGAACATCTAGACACAGGTGGTGGGCCTGGAAAACAATGTAAATCCACCTGTTGAGATTCCTATTCATTCTTAGATGAAGAGGGTTTCTGAGGACAGGTATTAGCCTTATGTTCAGTACTTTTCCTACAGTACCAACATATACCATACTCAGACAAGAGTGCCTTCTCGGCCGGTCCCAAAGACTTAGTATATCCCCACAAGGAACACTTCTCTGGAGGGGTTTTTAGCTCTCGAACATGCTTGTTATCACGCTGTTCAGGCTGGACAGGCTCAGAGGCCTTTCTCTTGATTTGAATGGCCGCAACACGACCTTTACTTGACTGGAACTCCTGAGAAGATGGCCGAAAGACAGGACGAGAGGGAGCATGAGCAGCAGACCTTGCATTGAGGCGTAATTCCTCACCATAGGAATATTTAACAAGACTAGATAAGGACTGCCATTCATTCCCATCACGATCAAGAGTGCATGCTTGTTTAAGCTCTGGATTAAGTCCAGCAAGATAGTGCAAACACAAAGAAACTTGACACTCATCAGGAATGAGTCTAGAACATTGAAAGAAACGTTGTGCATATTTAGCAGCACTATCTGGACCTTGCTTGAGTTCACGACCAACAAGAGTAGCACGAGCAATAGCAACTAGAGATCTCACCTCTCCAGAAACAAATCTTTTCAAAGATGTCTTGAAGTCCTCCTCAATGAAAGGAACATCAACTGGAAGGGACTTGAAGTAGGACTTGACAAAATCTTTGACATCATAATCCTCAATGAAATGAGGAAGGTGATCAGGAATTGGGAGGTGGTGGGCACGAAGCCAAGCACATATGCTTTCAACCTCATTGTCAAGAATGTGGGGCTTAGACACAGCACTCTTGAAAAGAGGGACGCCCATTTTTCCAGGAGTAGGCCATTTTGTACCCCAAGCAGGCCGCATGACTGGATTAACAAGATGAGCTGCTTGAAAAGCTGCACCAGGCTGCATCATCTTATCAGATCTCAGCCCACATGAAAAGATCTAACCTCAACTTTTTACTGCAAATCATCCTACACGGATGTGCTGTATGTGCTGTCAAACATGCAAAGTTTGAGACCTTTTCACACCCTCATGCTTGTGATCAATTTTAAAGTGTATATTATAAGGTTTCCAATGATACCTTTACATCTGCAAGAGCATCAGAATTGAGCAAGAGCCCTCACCTCAAAGTTCAGAACAAGTCAAGGCACTTCAAGACTCATATCTTGTTGTGAAGTAATCAGATTGCACACTGGCCAGGGCCTAAGGCTCAGTCATGATGGCAGCTACATAAATTAAGGGCCTGCCCTTAACCCTTTTTGGGCCACTTTTCAGGCCAATCAGACCCTCGTGTCATACACTTTTGGGCTGAATCAGTTACACTTATAAAATTTTCATTCTAATCATGCATAAACACAGCTTCGTAAAGTTGTTATAGACGGCACTAGAAGTCAAATGAACGCTTGCAAACTAGTTCTGGAGCGTATGATCTTGATCCTAGCAAATGATTACAAGTGATGATGCTGCCTTCATGCTGCCTTCATGCTGCCTTCATGCCTCCCTATGCTTGTTGCTACACACATGTATGTTGCCTTCATGCTGCCTTCATACCTACGCTAGTATGTTGCCTTTATGCTGCCTTCATACTTCCCTAATATGCTTGTTGCTACACATATGTATGCTGCCTTCATGCTGCCTTCATAATGCCTCCCTATGCTTGCTGCTACACATATGTATGCTGCCTTCATGCTGCCTTCATGCCTCCCTAATTATATGCTTGTTGCTACAAATGTGTATGCTGCCTTCATGCTGCCTTCATGCCTCCCTATGCTTGTTGCTACACACATGTATGTTGCCTTCATGCTGCCTTCATACCTATGCTAGTATGCTGCCTTCATGCCTCCCTAATATATTACTTTGCAAAGTCTATATCAATCATGGCATAAAGAAGCAATACAAGAAGTACTAAGTACGCATAAAACACGTATGTAACACGTTCGACGCTGTAACACCCGCCATCATCGTAGGAGAGGGAGAAACAGCTGAGGAGTACAGCATTGGTGCAATAAGGAACCACAAGTATGTTGGAAAAGGGAGAAACCGACAGCGGAAATTGTGGATACAATTGGAAGGATATGGAGAACAGGACAACACTTGGAAGTCCGAACGTGATCTAAGAATTGACATGGAAGATCACTTAGTAGATAGACTGATTTCTGATTACGTACAGCGGATTGGCGCTAAGTTTGAATAATTGAATCTACTGCCTAATTTGAATGTTTGAAATTCTCCTAGACTCCGGGACTGAGTCTTATTGTAGGAGGGGGAGAATGTAACAGCGTCGAACGTGTTACTTACGAACTTTAGGCGTACTTCTTGTATTGCTTCTTTATAGCCTCAAACGTGTTTTATGCATACTTCTTGTATTGCTTCTTTATGCCATGATTGATATAGACTTTGCTATGAGATTGTAGTAGTCTTCTTTACTGTCTGCTTTATCTGAATTGCTGACACTCTGTAAATAACAAGAAGGACCGTACACTCTCAATAGTGATACTACTAATAGCCTAAAGCAACGATGTGGACGCAGCCTCCATTCATGTAAGCCTTCGAAGAGTCTTCTACTTATCACAAGTAAGACTTAGGTATTAGCAGGGACGATACCTATTGCAGGAGGATTGGCCAGCACGCCCTCAGCTCCGCCGTCTGAACTGGGGGGGGAGTGATGAACAGGACAGTCTAGTCCTCTGCAACTATGGAGGAGAAGCCAGCAGGAGCTACTTATGCTACAATGGGGCTAAGCTAGCTAAGCGCAACCATAAGCCCAGCGCAGCTATTCTCCGTGACGGCTGTCACAATGATAGGGTGAACCGGGCGTATGACCTGGCGTATCTCCTGCTGATGTGTATTAAGCGCTCATCTTAACTGACTGATTGTATTAAGGCCGAAGCCAGTAGGGCTCTGCCTTCTTTACTTTACTTCTTATACTACTTATTTAAGTCATGTAAATCTCCTAAAACTAGTCTTCCTAATTCGTCTAAGTAGTCAAAGTTTAAGTATTTCGCTAATAACATAGTAGCTGCACCCTTATTATTAGACACAATTCGAGATACTCTAAGTCTCACTAACTAGACCTAAATAGTCTTAAAACTAGATTAAACATCCAAGGCTCAGCTCATAGGCTCAGCCGACTCGACCCCTGATCTTATCCTAAGGATCCAGTGGTCTCGCCTCAAGCTAATACATAGATCTAGCTAAGTAGGCTAAGGGAGGTAATTTGACTGAGTTGTCACAGTTCAGAAGTACCCTAAGGTGAGCAGATCACCTATCGAATCAATTGTTAGCTGAATATCTTCTTAACCAGAATCAGAAGCTAGTTTCTCAGCCTTTTTAGTGAACAGGACAGTCTAGTCCTCTGCAGCTACTGCAGCTATGGAGGAGAAGCCAGCTTGGAGGCCAGTGGAGCTACTTATGCTACAATGGGGCTAAGCGAGCGCAGCCATAAGCCCAGCGCAGCTATTCTCCGTGACATGCTTATTCTTTATTGAATATCAGAACTGAATTGTCTTCCATATCTTTCAGGTCGCTGGGTTGCAACTTCCTGCCGAAATCCTATCTTCAACGACTGCAATATGGAAGCTGGCGATATAAATAATACATCTAAGAAATTGATGGAAGTCATGGTTCAAATTGGGCTTAGCAATTGATTTGCTGATTTGAGGCTATTTGTGTGATGTATTGTCGTATGCACTATATGTATTTTGACTCATATGAGGAATTGAATTGAATTCATGTACAAGAAGGTATGAAAGGACTCTAACGGACACCAATGACCAAAGATGTTTTGGCAAATTTGTGCATATTGGACTGATCATCGTCCAGTGTGGTGCATGCACACTGGTCATAGTCATACCAGAGCACTCTGGTGGGCAGGAGAGGCAACACAAGCTGCTTCACAGCACCACCACACCCCTCCACCTCCAAATGCCTCACTTCCCACCCTTGCGCTCCACAGCTGCTGCCTCCCATAAGGTTGCTGGTCTTCAAATTGCCTTTACATACAACTTCTTCATTACTCAAACATCAAACATTCTGTGAACTTGCTACCTATCATATGTACTACGAATACTGACCATAT
This sequence comes from Chlamydomonas eustigma, assembly GCA_002335675.1. Classification (NCBI taxonomy): domain Eukaryota; kingdom Viridiplantae; phylum Chlorophyta; class Chlorophyceae; order Chlamydomonadales; family Chlamydomonadaceae; genus Chlamydomonas; species Chlamydomonas eustigma. Next base: position 646,204 of record BEGY01000023.1, on the reverse strand, counting down.
TGTTTCCATATTTTTCATAGGAATATTTCCCTGTGGTGTACCTTCAGGGCTTATATTTACGTTTAATCTTGTTTCAAAACATTGCAACAATACTTCTTACTTCAACTTTGCCGTACTCTATTTTTTCTACATTCATCTCCACGTAACGATACATGTAACGATTCTACCGTGTATTAACATCTACAACTTTCATACAGTACGTTAATACTCTATATCCGAAACCACGGCAACTTAAGCGCTAAGGTCCCCGCGCGTTAGCGTGTTTAATCATATACGACTGAGCTGTGTAAAGAGTAATATATACAATATTTAGAGGCAACTCTTTAAACAACAACAGGTAGGCTGTGAATGTGTGTGCATATCGAGTTATATGTCCTTAACCTTCTTAATGTCTCTCAATGCAGCCCCAAAGAGACCTGTCACGCCCATGGGTGATCCTACTGCTGATCTTTTTGCACCTGAAGCCAGAGGGACAGCCGGCACTGCTGCTGCAGTAGACTTACTACTAGGTTTAGGAGATGCAGCTACTTGTGATACAATAATATTATTGTCTACAGGTAGGACTCTGGTATTATTGCCTGATGAGTCTGGCAGCTCCAGTTGATGAAGTTCCAGAGGTGATGACTCTCCTACTTTCAATGAAGTATTAAGGTTCTTTGCATCATTCATCCTGTCTAACATCTTCTTTTTGGTAGAAGCCCTTATAATCCTTTCAGAGGATAATTGCGAAGTCTCTGCGACGTGGACTGCTGCTGTGTGACTGTGACGTCCCCTAGGAGATCCAACTTGCTGGTTTATAGATAAGTGCATGGCAGTGGATGAGTTATTATGCTCCACTCCTGCTGATTGTGCAGTAGAGCTGCTAGATAGTAGAGAATGTGAGGCTCGCTCAGTGGGTGTCATAGTACTCGCTGTCAATAAAGGGTGAAGGGCTAGAGCCCTTTTCTGTGCAGCAGTTGATTTACCACTGATCTCATTTTTGACATGCTCATCTAGCTCCTCCATCCTTATCATGGGGCTGACATGTGTAGTATCTGTCCTCATGCTCTGGCCGCCCTCATCCGCCAGTTCGACTTGAGCATGTTCGTTTTCAACTTTGACACCTGCTGAGACCGCTGTTGTAGTTACAGGACCTGTCTGACGCTTCATGAGGAGTGCCCTGCAAAAGATGAAATAGGTCATGAAGTGCTTGTGCGGACCTGCAGCTGCAGCCTGTAACTCATTCCACTTTTGTCATGTAAGGTCTAAGACTTATTCCACTAAGGCCTCTATTATGTCTGGTAATGTCATAACTAATTCAAATATTATTAATGCCGCACCTTGCTGGTCGTTCAGAGCTTTGTAAATACAATTGTGGTAAGCATACTTGACAAAGTTAATCGGCGATACGCCAGGTCTCATAAATATCTGCCAAAGATTTTGAGTATGGATTTCCATTTTTTTACAACTAAGGAATACTACATTAAAGTTCATCTTAAGGTACCAGAACTGATAAATTCTATTGTTACCAAAATTACTGCCACCTTACTTCTCACCTTCTCTTGGAAATGGCTGCAGTTACTGCATTATGGGCACCAGCTGTCCCCATGGAAGCAGCCCGACGCCCTCCTAGGCCAATTGCGCCAAGTGCAGATGCTGTTAGACGGTTCATCAACTGAACTTGAGGCCGCGGTGTAGAAGCATTCACCTGAATGATGAAAGACTTAACGTGAATAATTGATGCCTGCAATCCCGGTTCATTAAGTATATCGAGCGAAAAAAGAAATTACTTGGTGCTTTCTCATGCAGTCAACAAGGTTGGCCTCATGACCTCCTTCAATGCTGATGGTAGCTCTTGCAGTGGACTAGTACTCACAGCTGAGGTCCGTGATCGTGTAACTCTCCTGCGCACTTGAGCATTGGCCGCCTTGTCATCTGAAAAATTGACTTCTTCCTCGATGTCACCATCATCATCATCACCCTCAGCCAGGATCGTCACATCGAGCGGTTGTAGCTCTGCATGAGTAACATGATGAAGTGGTGGCTGTAGCTGCCCATCAGTTACATTATCTGCATCTGTGCTGAAAACTGAAAAGGTTGGCAAAGTTATGCCATCAGCCTCTGCATTTATTGTTGCTGCTTGAGCCTTGCATGCAACAGTCTCAACTGCCTGATCTTGAGAAGCTCCAACTTCCACCACGTTATACGGGTTCCTGATTTTCAGCTTAAATCCAAATGAATGAGCTACCTACATTTCATGAACGAGTAGGCGCATAAATTACATGCCAGTTAAAACATAACATGTTACATGATATTCAGATCAAAGTACAAACCATTTGGCCATTGCCTTCGAAGTCAAATCAGGAGAATTTTTAACTTTAAGTGATTCAAAAGCATACTGTGCACATCATAAAGCTCTAGGAAAATGCACCTCTGAGAGTAAGGCAGAGCAGAGAATCAACTTTTGCTGTGCAGCTGCTGACAAAACTGCGTGCCTTACAGCTTGATGACCTTTTTTCTTTGCCTGCTGCAAGGCTGGCCTCAAACTTGCAGCACCATGTGATCCCACAGCCTGAATCAGATAATGATCAGATAAGCATAAAACATGTTTGCTTGGTAAAAATAAGCATTAGCACAAGGCTATGAGTTGATAGGTGCGTATTTCAGCAGCAAAGCTGAAATTTTTCATAAGCTGTTCTCATGCTACATACCTAGATAAAATTTGACAAATACATTCATAATAAAATGCTTATTGCTTAACCTTCTGTGCAGCTTTCGATGCGTTGCAGTCTATGACCCGCTGATTTCCTCTCGTCACACCCCCTATGACTCTGGCCAAAAACGCTTGGTTTGGCCTTGTTGACCTATCCTCCTCCTCCTCCATCTTAAACTCTTTAAAGAACTCATTGCAAGATTATTGTCAAACTGCTTTCTGCTACCAGTACACAAATTCGCAAAGAATGCACGGAAGGCATTGCAGCGTAAACATTTTTTAGTTTTTCTTAAATGCGACATTAAGCCAACTCTGCACTGGGGCTTGAGTCAACGAACGTTTAGGCCAATATACTTAGTGGGACAAAGTTCTCTTAGGACGCGTGACTGATGCTTGGGGGGCAGCTTGAATATTTATTTGCTGAAAATGTTGTATGTAATTGTCACTTTTATCGATGATAAGTAGGCTAAAGTACATTTACGTAGGTAGGGAATTAGGCAGATGCTTATAGCATGCTATTTACATATTAATCTTGTCATTTGGTTAAGTTTATCAATAGTTATGTGACCTGAACCTCTATATGAACCAATTTTCAATGTGGATCTGGTTGTATATTATATGCTTCACATTTTTGCTAGCCCTACGTTCTAGAATAAAAGTGAGTAATGCATGTTATGGCTAAGTCTATCCTAATCCTGTATTGATAATTAACAATTTCTATGTCATATAATAATGTTCTTTACCTCGCTGTTCTTTGAGCTTTCAAACATAATGTACTTCTGACGTTGTGAACTCGATAAATTTCCCTGGTTTCAATTTACCTGCTGGGAGACTTAGCAGTGTCACGCATTCCACTGAGAGCAGCGTGTACCTGCATTCCTCATGATTTGAATGTGTAGAGTAGATGATGGCACCTGGCTGATACGGGCAGGACTTGGAATGGGATTGTTTCTGCAGCTAGTCTCTCTTTTCTGATGAATGTTTAACTTGATTCAAAACGGATGTCACCTAAAATCTTACATCACTCTGCATGTAATGTGAACCCATGTCATTGCCTATAATATTGAATTATCTAGCAGAGCATAAAGAGAATTTGCAAGGTTCTTTTCAAATAATAAAACATGCTGATTTCTTATTTGTCTAGGGACACTTAGGTATAGAAATTCTCTGTTTCATGCTGAACAGATCCAAGGACATGTCTCCTTGACAGGGCTATGTGGGCTGAATCTATATTTTGTAAATGTTTGTAACTGCATACCTAGTTAGTATGAGAGACTCTTCTGAAGTGAGTACTAAGAAGTTGTTGAGGATCAGACATAGACCTGCCTGTCATGTATAATAACTCGTCCAAATCGTTCGTTTCTTCTGTGTGACTTGTGTCTTCTAACTTGTCTACACAGAGTATTCCAGATTTGGGCTGTACTCCCAGGTCATCTTGACTCCCATGAATTGTGAGAAGGGACGGTCAGCCTTTCATTTAACATCAAAGTGATGCCTTTTGTTGCTCAGAGTAAGCACCATGATGATGACATGAAATCTTAATAATATTTTCTTACTTTATGATCTCTTCTTTTCCTACAACTTCGTGTTCTACTAAGTTGCATATATGTTTGCACTTTCTAGATGATTCAGTTAGTGTAATGCAATGATAAAGTACCCTTGAGAACAAAAATACAAACAACCATAAGTAAACAATTGTGAAATAGGACTAATAAGGTATCAGGTAGTAATATATTTTCTTTACATTTCCAATCTGTCTCCATGTCATTTGTGTAAGCTACTCATGTTTTACAACTCAGCAGATCGCCAAATTTCCCCTTGACACAGTATGAAATCACCAGAAAAGTGATCCGTCAACAAAACCCTAAAGGAAAAATACCAGATATAAGAAACTTTAAACTTAAATCTTTACTGTTATACCTGTTGGCAGTCTTATAAAGATTTCTATTGTCTTCATTTACACCTCAAAGGGCATAATATTGAACTTTCTTACTCCGTCGATTATATGTTAAGACGTGATTCCTTTTCAAACTTGTTTTCAGAAAGATATGTCACAAGGGTAGATCTACGTCTTTGGAATGCGCGAGAGTTATGTTGAAACCTAGCTTAGAATTGGGCAAGCCCTTACCGAGGGTATGAAGTTTCGACAGACTGTAACATCACAATTCACATGCAATATTTCAGTTTAAATGTTTAGGGACAATGTTGCATCAGCTGATAGTACATCTGAAAGTGTGTGGATTTTTGGCTATGGATCATTGATATGGTACACCGCTTTTTAAGTTTTGATTAGTTATGTGGTGTTAAGAATTAGTAAGAGCCATGTTGAAACAATACATCTCACATGAATGATTAGTCTGTTATCACATGTTCTGAGGGATGTTCTGGGTTGTACTACAGGAGACCAAACTTTGAGTTCAAGCGTTCTGTGTCAGGCTATATCAAGGGCTGGAGAAGAGTATGGTGGCAAGGCTCAACAGGTTTGAGTTGTTTGAATGTGGTTTTACTAGGTAGGAGCACTTGTGTGAAAGTATTGGAACACCCTTGCATTGCTCAACTGGTCAATGAGTCCTGTTACAAACCTTATCAACATACTTGGCTAGCCAAAGTAGCCCAGTATGTTTGTAACATACGTGTAATGGGTGTCAGTTATCCTGAAGCTAGATATGACTAATATGACAGCAAGATACAGAATATGGTTATAAGCAGGCTCAAATGCTGCCAATAAGACGATGATGATGCGCTTTCAAGCAGCATAACTACTCAGAATTCTAAGTAGGTAATGTGAAAGTGCGCAGTGTCTAGATAATCAATGGCCAGGGTTCAGGGTGATGAGACTATACGTGCCAGCACATTCAATTAGATCTCTCATGAGAGCGGATGAAGCATGTGAAATAATGGTGAAGAATTGTAAGCATCTTTAAAATTATGATTTAAAGATCATCGTGGAACGCCACAGAGCCCTGGCCGCACTCTCACTCTTGCTGAGGATCCTACAGCAATCACTGTAAGTCTTTAATTTGCTACAAAACGGTATGAAATCTATGAAAAAGTATTAGGGTATTAATTCATTACAAAAAGCTAGAAATTTATTAGGCTTTCTCCTATCTCCACATAGGTCCTCCGCATCCCTGTTATTCCTGTCTCTCACTCATACATAAACATCCTTGCAGTGGGGAATAGCTTATGAATTGGCAGGATGTTTGGAACAGCAACAAGAGACTTTGAAGGTACATGAACTACTGATAGAACAGATAATTTGCACATCTGAACATGTCGTCTTATAATGGTTAGCTAGATCAAGGCCATTCTTCATTGAAATTCTGCAGTAAAACTCTGTCTGCTTTTGCTGATGTACACATTATCCTCTATGGCTCTGAATCTTATCTCCTCAAGATGTTGATTTTTCAGAGGTTTTACAAGCTTACTCAGAATGTGTTACGTCATGCAACAGTACCTTGAGTGGAGAGAGAAACAATATGATGTGAGGCTGCATGTGGATGTATTTGCACTGCCAGTTGCTACAATTGCGGAAGTTCAAAGCGGGCCTACTGGACCTTCGTCAGCAAACTTGTCCTCTCTTGCTGACCCTGCTATCTGTGTCCAGCCAGATTCAAGAGAGAGTTCAGATATGCATACAGCCCAGACATCTGCAGGAATCAAAGCAGAGATTGTTGAGAACACGAATTTGGTTTTGTCAGGATGCCTGTTGTATCTGGCCAGTCCTGACACAACTAAAAATGTGAACTATCTGGGCCCAGCTCCCTTAGAGGTCTGACTTTGACAACTCACTCTGACAGTCATCTTCTTGTATTTGGGCATATTTCCAAGCATGTGATTGACATGTTCATCAAATTCTATGTGTAGGATATTGCAAGACAGATCGCAACAAGTTGTGGACCCTCAGGGCGGAATTGTGATTATCTCTTTGGATTGATTGAAGCAATGCGAAAGGTTAAACATGAGCATGGCAATAATTTTCTTCAACAAGCTTACTTCTTTCTCAAATTGAATCACCTGAAACACTTGTAGAGAATGATACATATTTTTATCCTCATTGTTTGGAATTAGGTTCTGATTTGGGGTAGCAGGAGGTATACATGGTAAAAAAGCTAACTTTCCATATGTTAACCACTTGTAATATGTACAGGCTTCTGTAAACGAGGACATGGAACCCGAGACATTCCTCCTAGAGACTCTGGTAAAGGCCATAATCTAAGTCAAGTTTAAGCATCGGATCTGGCCTGCATTCTGTGATACAATATGCAATCACATTTGATTTTAAATCAATCAACGTAATTGACAGGCTCGAAAATTGGTACTGCTTGTCAGTTTAGTGAGATGTACGACACACCAACTTTCACACGTGCATGAGAACTGACTTATACAGGAATTTACATATTGTTTGCTGCTATCATCAGCTTCGAGTTTAATTTTTTCGCGGATATAGTAGCCTTTTGAGTTCTAGGCGACGACGAGAGAGATATGAGTCACTGTCCTTGTACGCTTAAAGTCCAAATGTGTAATGCCTCCTCTGTTCTTTACTCTTATCCCTTCTGAGCCCCGGGGTCCTGCTAAGACGGTGCGTTAATTTTTGTTTGCAAATTGGATCACATTGTTTTATTTGGTCAGAGATTATGCTATCTACATGTGCATATTGCAGACGAGTAAGTTAGGCTTATACCTTCCATTCTTTGGATCCCTTGGCATATTTGTTCTAAAATGCTGATAATTTACTTACTTCAATGATTCATACTGCTTGAGCCCTTGGTCTTGGACGCTTCGTGGTCGATTGCGCCGTCTGACTTACGTACTGTTGGTTATCTCGCTTATTTCACTCTTGTCTCAACTGAACAGGTACATTATCTTATCTCTCTATGGTTGAAAGTTTGATCAGCATACAACATAGTCTAAAGAGGTTGGTGGTAAAAGAAGAAGCAGGCAATTTGATAAACAAGAAGCCACATGAAATGGGTAAAGCTGTAACTCAAGACAGCTCTCCTCTCAAATCTCTTCTGGCAACAACTGCGGACTTAACCAATGTTGAGTCAGCAAGCACATCGTCACCAAGCCATGAAATTAAGCTGGAATCAAGAGCATCTTCTATCCCGCATCGCCAGGTAACTCCTATTACTCAAAAAGGAACTAACAGGACTACTTCATACATAGCTTGCTCGTCAACTCATGACCATTGACGATTGAGGTTTGGACATTCACCTGTTGGGCTGCATTATATACGAATGAACATTTGTAGATGAGGATTAAGCTGAATGTTTTCCTACAGTCTTAGTTTTGCATTTTGTATATGCGACAATGATGCAATTGTATTGATTCCTGACTTCAGTTATCTCTACTTGTGCAGATTTTAAGAAAAGAGAGAAAAAATGTAGTAGGACATAATTGGGTGATCCTGCCTGGGAACAGGCTGTGAGTACATGCGTATATACAGACATATCAGCAGCTACTATTCATTCTGTTATTCATTCATTCATTCTTTGTTTTCCTATTGAGCCTATGGGCTTCTTTAACATTTGTAGGCTTAGAATTTCATGTAATATTTTCATCACTACTGTACGTAGATACTCTCTGTGGTGGATCCTGACCTTAGCAGCATCTTTCTGCACAGCTTTACTGGAACCCTTTGTATTTGCATTTATGCACGTACCTGGCCTAGCGTGAGTTTTGATGATGTCAGTTGAATTTCTGGATTTTGAATATCTGTCTCCTCTCCTATATTGTCTATATCCAATCTATTTCATGAAGAAAATATGAGGACCTTCCAAATCTTTGTACCTCATGCTGTCAACATCTGCTCAACAGAACTAATGTTGTTGACCATCTATGTTTTAATAACTTGAATACGACCGGAAGGCGCCAATGAATTGTTTACATAAATCAGCTAGGCAAGGATCCACTATTCTATCCAGCATCTGCTCTTATACTAGTATTGGAGCTTACCCACTTATCTAATTTGGTCTCCCTTTCATCCTTATCAGGCCCTACAACAGCTGCGTGTCCATATTGGTGTTCTGTATGATTGCCATATTTGCTGTTGACATGGTGATCAACTGTTTTTTGGCTTACGAGGAACCTGAACTGCGGAAGACAGTGGTTGACAGGGAGATGATCAGAAGAAAGTACTTCAGGTAGTGCTGCATAAGCTGGTTGTTAGGGTAATTTGACAGTGTGACAAAGAAATGGCCCTAGTCTACTATCTTGGCTCATGACTCACTTTTCCTCTTGTTTATCATGTCTTAATTCCAGTTGTATATCTCAGCTTTGTAACATGTTTTCTGCAATGACGCGGACTGCATCACAGGTTCATGTTCTGGGTAGACTTCATAGCTTGCTTCCCTTGGGATCTTGTTGTAATGGCGGGTCTAGGGATCAATGCAGACCCAGTGCTCACTGGAGAGCACGGTGACCGGCCCTCTGTGCTCCCACTATATGTTGGAATCCTTAAATGGCTCACACTGTTGCGACTGTATCGTGTAGTTCAACTTTTTGCAAGGTACACGTTATTTGACTCGTTAGTTCAATTATAACTTTGAAGTTGAGGTCATAGGAGAGGATGTTGTATCCTGCAATATTTGTTCAACATTGCTGCCGACTGTCAACAAAAAGCTGCATTTTGGTTGATCTTCCTCAATTTAGGCACTTGGAGTACAACATGTACCTTGGACAACTAACTGTGACTCTGCTCAGAAATGAAGTGGTATGTGTACTGTTTTGAGGCAGGGATACTGATAGATGATTTCATGTCATCATTTCTTCACATGCAGGCTGTTCTGACCTGTATGTGTACTGTGATATTTCTTAATTCATATCACATCATTATATTTTGTTGTCTTTAGTCCTCATTATTATAAAATACTAGGCGGCAGCAGGTATGATAATAGACATTGGTTCTGTAATACGTTGACATTGCATTTGCTGCAATCCTCTCGTAATGCTATGCAGTACGTTTTGCTCCTCCTTCATTGGGGTGCTTGCTGGTGGTACTGGTAAGAGAAAAGTCAAATGCAACTGCTACTAGTAAATCATCACCAATGGTTGTAATGGTTGCTGTAGCTATATATAGATAATTGTTTGACACTGGAGATGCTCCCATTAATAGCAAAGAAGCATGTGAATTTTTTAGGGCTCTTTTACATCTGCTTAGTTGGGCTCCTCGGCTAATTTTGAGCCAAAACTGCTTGAATAGTTGTGATGTTAGCTTGTTTGCGGCATGTAAGAGTGAATGATATCAACTTCTCCTGCTTCTAGAGTTTTTAATTGTTCCAGACCTTTGATTATATTTCGCTTCATTCTCTAAATTGCACAGGCTTGCCCGTGTAAATTATTTCTCAACAGACCTACTAGACCCAACTTGGTTTGCAACGGCCCCTACTGTCAGTTCTTTGAATGGGACCTTTGTTGATGAGTAAGCACACATATTTTAATTGAGATGATTGCAAATATTTGCACACAAGCTAGTGATGAAATTGTATGAAACTTTTAAATTTGAGGTTCATTCTTTTTCTGCTCCTTATCTGCAGTTATATAGCCTCATTTTACTTTGTGCTCTTCACCTACGCCACATGTAAGTACTGATCGATGCAAGACTGCTTCAACTGCAGGATATAGCCTGTGTTTATTTTTGCTGGTTTATGGCTCATGCTATTTGATTTCATATGCTGTCAGAGCATACATATACTTAGTATGTAATGGTCAAAGAGTTGCATGATTATTCTGTGCTTTGTTGTAGTGTAATATTCAAACATTACTTAAATTGTAGTCAGTTAGACTTTGATGGCATATTCATTCATTGATATTCAAATAAGTAGAAAAATTTAAGTCCACAATTGTCATGGATTTGTCGCATCAAAAAAGTATCACATGTTAGGACCATGTTTGCATGCTAAAGCTCATTTTGCTTGTTGATAAACATGCAGTGGGATATGGGGATATCCATCCCACAAATTCATCGGAGTACGTCTTTGCAGCCACCTTTGTTCTGATTTGCACGGTAAAATACTCCAGAGGTCATATGTGTTTTCATCTTTAAGTATCAGGACATCCTGTTTTGTGCATCTCACGTTGGATACCATCAGGTTTTCAGATTGGGATGTTTGCGTCAATGTCATCCTGCTGGCATCCATGATACTGATGTTTCCACACTCATCAATCCAGGTGGTGACAGCGTACATTGTGGGCACTATCACTGCTGTGGTTGTCTCATCTGATGAAGATACTAGCACTTTTCGTCAGCACATGTCAAACTTGGATTTTTACAAGCAAAAGCACGGAATTCCCAAGGTAATCTCAAACATTTGTGAGTCGTGATTTTTTTCTTCAGGGACAGCTGCATTTGCAATTGTTGCAAGTGATTGCCAGGTAGGAGTAAAACAAGCTCTCTCAGAGGCACTATGTTCATTTTCAGGAATTTCTGCCTTGCTCAAATTTAAAGTTTCCATAGATTTGTATCCTGTCACAAATCTCAATCTCATCTTTTGCAATTGTTGCAAGTGATTGCCAGGTAGGAGTAAAACAAGCTCTCTCAGAGGCACTATGTTCATTTTCAGGAATTTCTGCCTTGCTCAAATTTAAAGTTTCCATAGATTTGTATCCTGTCACAAATCTCAATCTCATCTTTGCTTCACTCTGAATTGTTTATTTAAAGCTCAGTACTGTGCTTGCTGCGTTATGTGTTGTATTCTGATATCAAAAACTGGCTGTTCATATGAAATAGGCTCTGTGTAATAGCATGGAGGCTCACCTGAAGAATCATCTGGACTTTGCGGACAGATCTGATGAAGCAGTGCTGAATATCTACCCTTCCGCAATGCGGCGCAAAGTCCTCAGGTACAACAGCTTTTTTTAATGTTCTTCAAGATTGGGATTGTGTGTACTGCAGGAGGAAAGCAAATGGCCTTAAGCCCAGGGTTTAGCAACATCATTTTTAGCGGAGCATGAATTTTAGTTTCGATTTGAAACCAACAATCTGTGCTTTGTTTCAAGATGGCTGCACACCTGCTGGTATATTTTAAGGACCTAGACCTTATGAATGTAACTCACAGGTCATATTTGAATTGTTTTTGCTCTGAAGCATTACAAGGCAATATCACTCTCGTTTTCAGCCATTTGGAGCACACATGCAGCATTCAAGTGGCATTCTAGGAAGGTGTAGCTAAGTATCCTAACCCTCATCTTGCTAGGCACCTGTATCTTGGAAAGCTTTCTGGATGCTATTTGTTCAGAGACTGTCATCAGAAGCTTCTCAATTTGATCATTTCGGTTGCGACAATTGAAACGTTCATGCCGCTGGTAAGTCAAACCTTTCATGCCTTATAGTTTCCCATTGAGAAAAACACAACATGAATCCATTCATAAGCAGACAAATGAATGGGAAATGCAGATGACACAACACTTTTCCATTCATGATTACTGTTTCTACATTGAGGACTGAACACCAATATGATGGAGAACTGTATTGCTCTTGTTGTAGGACGAAGTTGTTGCTGAAGGAGATATTGTTCAAGAGCTAAGCTTGCTTACTGAGGGTCAAATACGAGTAACAGGCAGACAGCCATTAGAAGCTGCCTTGTTCTCATCAGAAGGATTACAGCCAACCAGTAACTTGCCCTTTCCACTTCAGCGCGCACCTTCTCAAACAGAATTCTCCAGTTACAATGGAAGAAAACCAAAAAATGCTGCTGGTACAAATTGGAAAAAGATCCGTGATGCAGGCTCCTTAACCACTGCTGATTATTCTATCTCTGCTGGCGCTGCCTATGATGTCTCTATGGTGTCAGGGGCAGGGAACTTACTCTTCAAGTCTAGGATCTTGTATCAGGGACATGTATTTGGGGAGATATCTTTTATTACAGAGACACCAAGTTTGGAGGTGATGTATTTGTCCTGCTGAGGCGTTTAATCTGTACACAAAGTAATCAAATCATTTATATGAAGGCTTACATAATTGCTTTTGATGATGCACAGCTTTCCTATACAGTCAAGTTTCAGGCTTAAGCTCTGCTTTTATGTGCTTGCTACAGAGCATTGTTACTCTGGAGTTGTGCAGCGTCCTAGTGATCCGGAGAGAGACCTGGGAGGGCATCAAAGAGACCTATCCACTACTAGTATGCAGAGTGCTGGAGAGGCTTCAAGAGCACTGTGAAGACAGTGTGAGTGTCATGCATCTGCTGCTTCTTCAATGTGCCATTATGAACTTTATATGCCCCACTAGGTCATTAGTAATGGCATGCGTTTAATCGGTAAGGATGCCCTCCTCCCTTTGTCTTTGCAGGTCCTCATGCATTTAAAGGAGCAGGGAATCCATCATGGAAAAATCAATGAAGACTCGAACGCTATTGCTCAAATGCATCATATAATTCAATCTTCCGCTGCAACGAACAAAAAGCAGGATTCTTTGTTTGAAGGTATATTGCAACTTCAACTTTCCCTACAGGATAATATGAGTTTTAGTAACTGACCTGCCTTCACAGACTTGCTGTTTTTCATGCGCCAAATCATACATCACTAAGGATGCACTGCTTGAGAATCTCATTTTATGTCCATTGCAGGTGTAACAGATAGTCATCGAAAATCTATTGCAGCAGCCCTTGGAGTTCAAACCCATTTGCAGCAGTTTAAAGAAAAGGTGGCCAAGACAAAAGTGGTGGAGTTCTTATCCGCTGTTGCTCGCAACGACCAGCACAATGTTCAAGAGGTGGAAATACTTTAATTTAATACAGTGTTGACATATTACATTTCTATACTCAGAGGAAACTTAGAATTGTGTGACCAGCACTGTCGTCCTCTCTTTCCCTCAAAATATCTTATTTATGAAGTTTTGCATCAATTTTTAATGATTGCTTGTACAGATGCTTGCAAGTGGACATGATGTCAATGCTATAGACTACGATGGGAGAACTGCACTAATGATTGCTGTTAATAAAGTTAGAGATGATCCTAACATGGTGCAAGTGAGTTGTCTCCATCATAACTCCTGAAGTGTTATGATGTTCACAACTCGATGACAGATGGGAGTTAGGGCCATTGCATGAATCATGAAGCTTGTACCTTGACAGGCTGAAGCATTAGATTGTGATAATGGGCCCAGATATATTTGTCAGCAGTCTTTCAACCCCTATTTGTCATTGTCAGTTTCCCCCTGATCATTGCATAGCTATTACTGGAGGCTGGAGCGGATACAGATATTAAGGACCATGCAGGAAGCACAGCACTCCTTGATGCCTGTAAATGTGGAAATGATTCAGCAATAGAAGCACTGTGCACCAGGTAGGCGCCGCTATTGCGGAACATGATTCACACCAAGCAAAATTGCAAGAGAATCATGAATGTGCTGAGTTGTTTTCCATGTAACATCTCAAGAAGCATGTTACAATTGTTTTGTGGCAGCTTCAAATTAGGTATTTACGCATCATCAGGAGTGTAAGGCACATGCTTTATAAATTATTGCAGCTTCCATGTTATCTGGGTCTCATGCTTCTTCTATTGCCCTGATTGCCTATTTTGCTCGCAGCTTGCGACATGTAGATAGTGGGATAGTAACCAACCTGCTGTGTAGAAGTGTGTTCACCAACGACATCGCCATGTTAAAACGGCTGCTGAGAGCAGGGGCTGAGCCTCATTTGGAGGATTGGGATCAACGTACTGCTCTACACATCGCTGCAGCTGAAGGACGGCTAGAAGCAGTCAAGGTGAGAGATGTTCTCTAATGTTGGAACATGGAAAAAGAGGGAGCTATAATCTGAAGCTTTGTGAAGAGATTTCTAGTAATGACATGAAACCTCATAATCTTATCTCATGTGGTTCTCAGTTACTTTTGGAGGACACCCAGGATGCACTAAATGTGTGTGACCGCTGGGGTCACACCCCCTTGCAAGAAGCTAAACGGTCAGGGCATGTAGAGGTGGCTCAGTACTTAGAGTCCGTGTTGAAAGAGAGACAGGCATTGCAGAACTTACTCATAGCTACGAGGCAGAAGCCAGGATGGGCCTCAATTTTTAAGACCTGATGTGAAGGAATAGGAGCTTTTTGGCCAGCCCTAACAAGTCGCAAACTGCTGATATATGACTTCACGGACTCGTGACCCAGCTCTCTGTTCATGAGTGTTATGAATGGAGCGTACAGAGAGCAAAGCCTTAAGATGACGAGTCTTCTATTCTTTTATGATGTTTATTGTTCTTTTTTAATGATGTGCTCTTGTAGTCAAATGTACTATGAAAGTAGGACTGTAGCTTGTTTAATGTAAGCTTTGATTAAAGCCATTTTGCCTTTCTAGATGTACAGTGTGTGCCCTTTTTTACTGCTGCCTGATGAGCTTTCATAACGGCAGTTTAATGTACCCTAGTTATAATGGATTATAGCAGTTACTTTGCAACAGTAGAATTTTTAACACACCTCAACGCTTTTTTCAGTACCAATGTGCAGCCATCTATGTTCTCATCAGGAATAAATACTAGGTACTATCAAGCTCCCTTTAGCAATGCCAGGACCTCTTCTGATGCATGCACCTGATTATGTAGCACGTAGTCTTGATTCCGTTGGTATATATCCGACAAATCATACCTGATCTCAGGATCAGAGAAAGATGCAATTTTTCTTCATTCATAAATGAAGAAAAATTGAACTGCAGCACAAGACAAAAAATGCATTTGCTTTCTTAAGAATAAGTTTGTCGATCATTGGGAGCAATATCATCACAGCTACTAGCCGCCTGGTGAGGGCCGATAGGATTAAATCCACAGCATGTCAAATGAAACAGCCTTCAGATATTAGCACTACCTGTAATTCACCATAATCCCCAAGCTGCTGGCCAGTCCCTTGGGACTGATATCAGCTCTGCATGAATGAGGTATTACAGAATTTTAGTCACAAATACCTTGGAGGAGGCAGTTCATGCCAGCCATCACATGGCTTGTAAGTTGCATCATCATGACTGAAACTTATTATCCAAAATCTTTAACCTCATACAAAGTCCAAATATGATGACATAACAATCACAAATTTTAATTGCTACAAAGAAAGATATAGCAATAGCTCAAGACCAGGATGAGATTGAAATGATCCATTCTTCCAGAAAAAGTACCCCCAATTAATCCTCCAGAGTGTTGCTCCATTTCTCAAGTGGAAATTTGCCACAGAGTCCAGAGCTAAATTACGTCTCCGCTCTTGCACCAAGTACCTGAGTTTAGTGTAGAAGAAGTTGCCAAAGCTCTGAAGATCATGCAATTGTTTCGTATCTTGTTGAATGAGTTTAGGGTTTCAATCTTCATTTCCCTACTGACTGCTACCTTGCAGTCAGCCGGAGCAGCAGCCTCCTGAAGATAGCAGCCTGATGAGGTGCATCCTCACTCAGTAGCCTCCATCGGTCCTCTTTCAGCCAGGCGATCATTAACGAGGCTCTTTGAGCAGCGGTCAACGCTGCCAGGAGGTTCATAGAAGGAAAGGACAGCAATGATCTCGAGTAAGAGGTACATCAATTCTGATAACAAACAGCACATGAGATGCAAAGTACTTAGAGGCTTGGGAGCATGTTTATGAAGACATCAATGGGCTGACCTCTCTCGAATCAAAGGGCTTCCTCACCTGTAACAGCGGCAACAGGTCTAGAAGGCTTCTGGCCCTTTACATGACTGTTGGCAGCACCATAGGACTGTATCAACCCAGCTGCTGCAAGCATCATTTGCTTCTGTGAATCTTGCCTTAAACCATCGTAAATAGCTTCCAACAAAAAGACTCCATCATCTTGACTGATCAAATTTGATGAGATCTGTGTGGTTGCTGTCTGCTTCCTGTTGTCATCTGATGACTCATAAGCTAGTCGAGACATCAACCAGTCCCGCAAGTTTGGGACTGGGGAAAGTGTGACCAGAAGGTCAATTGAAGGGAACTCGGCCTGCTGACAGTTCACAGGCCAGTGTGCTCAGTGAAGCCAAGAGTAGAATCATACATCTCATCATCAGTTCATACATGACCAAATTGTGTAGCTCTGTCATCAAAGCTTATGTTTGAAAATTATCGTCCGGTGCTTGAGTGATTCTTCAACAGACTGCGCTGATTACTTACCTTTACTTTGTCGACAACTTTCTTTATCAAGAAATGTCCCAAATCAACACCTGACAGCCCAGGCTGAGTACTGGAGATGGAATAAAATACAGCCACCTTTGGCGCTGCAGTCACATCATAGTCACAGCTGCTGGCGGTAGAAGGCAAGAACGGTACGCCCTGATGCTCATGATGACCAGAGTAGAAACGATAAGGAGGGTGCGGCAATACAGGGTGGACATTTGGTTCTTGCTGAGGAGAAATTGTTTGCACTGTTAAGGGAACTGATGGACCTGGCGAGCTTTCAAGGGGATCTTTAAGATTTACAGGTGAGGGAGCAGTGTCGTCATAATATGTCAGTAGCTCTGTCATGGCCTGCGCAGGCTTCTGTGCCAGTGCTGTATGAAGGACAACCAGTGGCTCCCCGGGTAAGCAAGGGTGAGTGA
Organism: Chlamydomonas eustigma; assembly: GCA_002335675.1. Classification (NCBI taxonomy): domain Eukaryota; kingdom Viridiplantae; phylum Chlorophyta; class Chlorophyceae; order Chlamydomonadales; family Chlamydomonadaceae; genus Chlamydomonas; species Chlamydomonas eustigma. Next base: position 629,011 of record BEGY01000023.1, on the reverse strand, counting down.
ATGCATACACACGTCGATCAACTGGGCTCAAACGTCGGCGTAGGTCCAGCCAGCTCTTCATTGGGTGCACTGCCTCGTACTGCAGGAAGAGATGAGCTGCTTCATTGTATGTTTGCGGAGAAGAGGCTAAAGCTTTATATCACAAAGAACTCAAGCCTGCACGTTCACAGAATGTATTCCAAATCAAGTAAACAACTCTTGAAGCAAGGCATGGTTGACAGACATCTGGGTAATTGCAGCTTACCTGCACTGCCTATCAGACTTAAATCAAACAGCTTCTTACATTTTAGTTCCTTGCAAATTCATTGCAGGCCTGTCCTGACCTTCATGATTTTTTCCAGCATCTCTCCAGAACAGGTATCCCAACAGATTCTTTGCAGCTTCAAAAGCCCAGGACTGAACCATCCAGCTAGGGCTTGCCTGCATGAGTCAGGACCAACTGCAACGTATGAATTTCACCTTGCCAATAAAACATCATTTTTGGCAGAAGCGAGGATCCCTCTAAATCATAAGAGACAGGTTTTGACACTGCAGTGCTCAAAAAAATAGTCAGATAAGAGGGGTGTGTATAAACAGGCTAGGATTACTAAGAGATGAGTTTCTTAAAATGCTAGCGCAAACATTGGTCCATATGCATGTTGATCTTTGCATCACAGTACTAGGCACATATGCATGTTGATATTAGCATCACAGTCCTAGGCACATATGCATGCTGATCTTTACATCATAGTCCCAGGCACATATGCATGATGATATTTACATCATAGTCCTAGGCACATGTGCATGATGATCTTTAAATCTTATTCCCAGGCACATATAACAAATGCATGTTCCCTTCACCTGAGATGCTCGCTCATGGACCTCATATCCCCAGAGAAGGCTGGCTCTGATCTGATGATGGAGATAAGGTCAGAGCGCAGCTGCACTAGGAAATGAATACCTGCGATGAAGCGGGAGAGATCATTGAGCTAAGCCTAGGGGTTTAAGGCCTTTATTAGAGCATAAGATAATCTTGGTGATATCACTGGAGTTTGGAAAACACTGTTCAGAATTCTGCATTTAAATATATTTCAGCTTGGACAAGAATTGAAGAGTCATGTCCCACAGCCCACACTGTCTCATACTGTAGATATAGGTACATTCCTCAAACTGAGATCGAGGGATCAATATATGTATGTACAAGGGACGACTGAAACTGTATACCTTCCTCAAACTGAGATAGAGAGATCAATAGATGTATGTACAAGGGACGAGTACTTCCTCCTAATTTCTCAGCTGCTCGCTGTAGAGCCTCTCTGGGCTGCAGACCCCCTAAGATATCCAAACAGGTTTTCAGACAAACACCCATGCACAAATTAATCAACACATGTGAACATTTTAACACTCAAATGGTTGAAAGCAACTGGTCTCAGTACCTCCGCAGTGATACCTGTATCTATCCGATCCAATGCAGCTTTCCATCTCCCAATGGCTCTGTCTATTTCAGGAACTAGCAGAGGGACAAAAAGAATACAAGCATGGAGAATGGGTTTTAAAAGCCAGGAATAAAGTTATAAACATCATGTAAAACATTTAGTCTTACCACTAAGACCTAAATCAGAGCATATCAAGCGCAGGAACCAAGGTTTGTCATCGGGCCTGAGCACGTGTTGATAGAAAGCCATGAACTGCTGACAAAATTGCTCAGGCAGGGTGCTGCCCTGCAATCTGGAGCTGAAAACTCTGAACATCTCACAAAGCTGCTGCTGTGCTTGCCCCAAGTTCTTGGAGTGGGGAACAGAATCTGGTGTCCCTTCCTTAGTGTTGGATGTGGCAGGAAGGGTAGTTGCAACAGTGCAACCTGGTGAACTTTCATTCTTGCTGCTGAGGTTGTTATGAGGTATCAAAGATTCATGTGCGTGTGAGACTGAATGTTTGTATTTGAGGATGGCCTCAGGCGGGTGTGAGGGCTCCACTGGTTGTTGGCGAGATTCTGTGTACTTTTCGAATACTTTGATCCACTGCTCCATCAGTATTCTTTGGTCTATCAATCCATTTGAGGCACATCTTAAACCTTGTGACAAAGGTTCCTGCAAGATAATTTTCCATGTGCTTTGGCTTTTTCTTAACCCCCACATGGAGCTCTCACGAAGCACTCATAACCGATGAGAATCGATATTGGTATGAGAGTCAAATAAAGTGAAGGAGATAACTAGCTTATTATTGGCAAGCCATGTCTTTTGGATTCGTCCAAGTCTCTGGACAAGACGAGATATGTAGAAGTAGATAGTCCCAGTGCTTAAAAACAGAACGACATTAGGTGTAACCTTCGGACTACTCCCTGTTACGAAATCTTCGTTATGTGCATTTGCGGTACATTTCCACGTATGAACTTCATCACTGTAAGTTATGGCCGCAGTATGTTGAAAGTTGTTTCATATTATCCCAATATCATCATCTGTACACATGAAATCACTCTGACTCCTGTTCTGACATCTATCTTGAATCCATTATAATGGAAGCGTCTTCGCGTCATTCAGCAAACCTGTACACAATTCTTGGAGTTGATATAAAGGTACTTTGAAAAGTGAACAAGTACGTGCATCATCAATAGTCTCTGTTTTATTACTGGATTTTGTGGTTGTAGGTCTCACAAGAGGGTATTCGCCAGCAATATTTAAAACTGGCACGAACTTGGCACCCTGACAGACACACTGGCCCATCTGCAGACACATTAACGGCAAAGCGAAGGTTTCAGGTTCGTTTTTTCACTTTTATTCTTACCTTACAACATTTTACGCATTGCTAATATACAGGAAATTAGTGCTGCCTTCAGTGTCCTCAGCAACGTCAAAACGCGGCAGCAATACGACCTTGGTCTGCTCTATCTTTTAGATGTTGAAGAGTGAGTACTGTTTCAATGTTTCACTCCTAACAAAACTAAAATAACTTTGCGGCCGTCATTTGCAGCTACCTGCAACGATTTCAGTGCTTAATCTTAACAGCTTGTGGCCTAGGCATGACCTCTGGCAACTCATCTACTTTTGATTTAGAGCACAATGATGTTGATATTTCAAGGAGTAAGAGCCCAGCTAGCTCCGGACCTTCACATGTATGGTGCTTGACAGCAGCATGAAGAGAATGGTTGCCTCGATCGTTATTATATCCAAGGACAAATATGTGTTTCTCAGCGTACCCATACTCATTTTGTAGTTCTTGTACTACTAGCGCTGTGCACTAATGATGAGCTGGGAATTGAAAGAGTGCAGTGAGAGTTTTGTAACATTAAAATCCTGTGGAATCCACAGTCATGGAAAAAAATAATGCCTTCAATGCTGCTCCTTTCTAACATATGAAATTGATGTAGCTGAAGTGTTTCTACGATTTGTACTTGATCATGTTGCAGAGCATAGAATTTAGATTAAATTGCTGTAGCATGGCCTAATGAAAATCTGGCTTCCATTGAGTAGGCATTGATTATTTGACCCGCTGCAATGTATGTACATGCTTGTTTTTCAATTATAGCCTTGAAGAACAATTCTCTCTGCGCTACTGCATTGTGTTGTGTACATTCCTGTTCCTCATCATGGATTAAACTTCTAACAGCTTTCTTCCTGAATACTGTAACTGAGTTGCGATGACTTGAGTTGTAAAAGCAAAGTCTCCTTTCACAAGTCTGCAGAACCAGTTCTACAAAGTATAAGATGGGTATGGTACTCTTGACTCTCAAGTGTGTAAAACGCCTTCGGCAAATGTTGAAATTTATTGCACGGTCCAATTTCAAGTAGCTCGCTGCGAATTAAAGGAATCTATGTACCTATGCATGCATTGAAAAACATATTTGCCATGACATTTACTCTTTGTCATGCCATCCACTTTCTTTCAGATAGACATTGCAATAAATAGTAATTGCAAGACACTATGTAATTACTCACTTAAATCCGACTCAGGTAGAAGCACAAGATCTACTTAAGATTCTTAACTGTACTCAACATGACAACAACCTGCAACTTGGCTCTGTGTAATGAGCTTGAGGAGTGAGCAGCAGTAGGTCACACCTACCAAAGTATGCTTTTCGAAAGTTACTTGATTGAGAAATTGAGCATTAGAAAGGGCCGTACAATATTTCACTACCAAAAAACACTATGGCAAAGGACAAGTACACATCACTCTAGAGCAAATGTATCGTGCACTACATCTATGATGGTATTATTGTTTGCGATGGTTGCGCCCTCCGCCCTGAGAAACAGAGGTGAGAGGCAGAGGTTAGCGCATATGCCTGCACAGCTTCATCACAAAGTGCATAATTGTAGGGAATGTTTTGGGCACAAGCGGAGATGCAGTCATGTCATGCGTTCTTCTCATACTAGAGGGCAGAAGGATTTCTAGAAAGGATTTTTTCCTCTCTCTCCCTTCCCCTCCCCATGCAAGCGTGCAATAAAATTTTATGACTTTTTGTGACTTTGATTTTGCATTCACAAGTGGAGGCAATGTCCAGCTCTCCGCTAATTGCAATCAACTCCTCATTAACATTTTTGTGTGCTCCATTTAAGAAATCCTGAACTTTGCAGCGTATGAGCTCAGTCGTACAAGCGTATAGAATATCAAATAAGGATTCATCATCTTAATCCTAATCATGGTAATCTGATCGCAACGCTTGAATCTCCCACATCCTTCAAGTAGTGCCCTTCGTCGAAGGGCACTACTTATTGTTCAGCCAAAGCGATGAACCTTGGCAGGAGGCAGGAGTTAAAACAGTTTGAATGAAAGCATTACCACCACAACATGCCAGCAAAATTGTTATTTTTTTGTTAGGGTTTTCTTGATCTGTTTTCATACATGTTGACTTTGACCTGGCTGTCATCAAATAGATCACGATTTAAAGTTAAGATGCTAGCAGTGTCGCGATAGTGTGTGCCAGGATTGCGTTTGAAACAAGCTCCTTGACAGGATCAACAGTCGGAGCAGTGCTTTCATGGGCATGCCATGAAAGCATTTGAACCATGCGAGACTTGAGGAATTTTTAACAACTGGGTTAAAGTATTTAACTCCATCCAACAATTTACAGAAATGTCGGGAAAAGGAGCTAAGGGACTGTCAGGTATTTAACTTGTAAATCATGGGTTGCGCAATCATTTACAAAGTCAACTTCAATATGTAGGCAAGGGTGCCAAGGGCACCATGGGGTTAGACAAGAAGTTGCTGGATAAAAAGAAACCCACATCTCGTTCTAGTCGAGCTGGTCTTCAATTCCCCGTTGGCCGTGTTCATAGGTTGCTGAAGGTATGTGATGAGCCTGTTTTTATTTAAACAATTGCGATGGTCTTAACTTTGACGTCATTCTGCAGTCTCGAGTTTCTGCTAACGGTCGTGTCGGTGCCACAGCTGCTGTGTACACTGCTGCCATTCTAGGTAAGGTACCATCTCAAATATACAGATGTTTTGCTCTATCCATTTATTCTTTGATTTGCAGAGTACTTAACTGCTGAGGTGTTGGAGCTTGCAGGAAATGCCTCCAAGGATCTTAAGGTGTGGCTTTGTACTTCATTTTTTGTAGAAAATTTATTGTGACCATTCTCTATTTTGCAGGTTAAGCGCATTACTCCACGCCACTTGCAGCTTGCTATTCGAGGAGACGAGGAGTTAGATACTCTCATCAAGGTATTTTGTTGTTCAGTGCTCTTGTATATACTTGCAACGTAATTTTCATATGTTTTTTCCACAGGCGACCATTGCCGGTGGAGGGGTGATTCCTCACATCCACAAGTCTCTTATTAACAAGGTTGGAAAGGATGGCAAGGTCAGTTAATGTGTACCCATCAGGGCTCACATATGCACTGGTCTATCAGGCATGTTGTATATGTACTCCTGTTGTCAATTCCGTCTCCAAATTGCTGGATTTGCAAATTCACATAGCATTGTGACTTGGTATAAACTTGACGAAAGATGTCCCCTCAACTTATTTCACAGCTGCTTCAACGTCCTAATAAATACAACATCTCTTATGCAGATTCTGCCACCAATGTAAAAGCCATGAATAGCCTCATCACATGGTTCCAGATACAGTTCTATTAAAACTATGATTGTTAATGAGCCTTACATAAATCTCTTGGTTTTCTTGTTTTTGCACATGTCACGAACTTGTGCTTTCTGTGTATACTTGTTTCATCATTCTTTGTAATGTAGCTTATAGTGAGCTCATTTCTATACATGTTATTGTAATAATCGCTCCATTTACAGTTTGGGCAGAAGAATACACAGTGCTAAAATGCGCATATAAAAGATGACAGATACCGTAAAATGAGATTCGACTATTTCGTCGTTTTAAATTCTTCCTACCCGATTCCACGACTTGATCAATAGTGTCATCAAGTATGCTTGGCCGCGCTTGTGACACCTTCGTTGGTCTCGGAACCGAAACTCTTCGAACATGTCCGTTTCAGTTTTGGATGGTCAGAGCGCCTCTGACATGTAACTTAAATTGTAACATCGTTCAGAATTATGAATGTATCGAAAGCAGGGTCAGTAAAAGCCCCTGCCTCCCTTGGCAATGTACCATTTGGGGCTTTTTCATGGGCCACAATTTATCAATTTGACGAGAAAGATGCAGGGAGAGTTAAATGTGTCGCTCAGAACGACTTGGAGTTGTATGCAGGCAGTCAAGGAGAAGGCATTAAGAGATGGAGCATAACTACAGGAGGGTAAGTTTCATATGTTCTGTATTTAAAGGATGCATAGTTATCTGAAGCGTGCACCGTTATCCTAGGTCTGAGACATTCATCCCCTCTTCATCCTTCCCTGATCCTATTCACACGTTATGTGTTGTGGGACGTAATTTATGGGTGTGTACTGGAGGAAACACCAATGCTGGTACTGTTGTCATTTATGATTTGGACACTGGTACCATCAAGACGAAGGTGAGAAGTGAGAATCTTGTAGGGGATCTCACATTGGATCAGTTAGGAGTCACCAGAGACCATGCTTAGGTCCACTTTCACACATTAAATATCCCTTGTGCCTCCAAGGCCTTTGCAGCACACAAAGGAGAGATCACTTGCATGGCCTCAGGACCTGGAGGACACTATGTCCTTACTGGGGGGGTTGACTTCCAGGTCAAGGTGCGGAAATGCCTGATATTGAGTAACAAAAGTGGCTTGGAAGCTTCTATCGTTATCGCCATGAACTTCTTGATGCAAGGTCATTTTTTTTTTAGTGTTACTGCTTACTCTAGTCCCACTTTTAATACCATGACTGCCTTTGTTTAGACTTGGACTCCAGATGGCACTCCCTTGGTGACCAGCAATCATCACAATAAGCAGGTGGAGAATATCTTGGTCACCCCTCAGAAAGCAGGTGGTAGCACCAATGTCAATGGCAAGGTGAGATTTGAGACTAGGCGCATTGTGAGCATGTAGACTTATGGTTGACATGAGGAAGCATGAGCAATGCTTACAACACCCAACGTGTGGATGGTGCTGTCAGGTGTGGACATGTGCTGCTGATGGCACCGTGTACTTTTGGTCAGATGACACTGGTACAGGGAACTTTGATGTTGGGAAGGGCAAAAGCATAACCGTTCCTGGGAGTAAACGTAAGACAAACTACCCGATAATCCTATAAGTAGGTTTCTAGTATTCCACTCTTTCCTCTATGCATTTAGAAGCTGTGACTGATGAATAAGAGTTGTATGACCATGCGCTCATTCACTTGCTGCCATACATGCACCCATTATCAAATTTTAGCCCAACGTATATTTGCAGCTGTAAAATCCATGGTGCTAAATGGTGGTCATGTCTGGTGTGGATGTGATGGAGGACAGATCTGCATCTTCAGCTTAGAGACAGGGTCTCTTATCAAGACAATTAAGGCACATTCTGATACAGTGGACACTCTAACATCTGTGGGAGATCACGTAAGCCTAACTTGCAGTCACTTCATACAGTTGTTTAGTATGCACTAGGTTCATGCAGAATATCCCTGGTCGTTAACAGGCTACTTTTGTACTCTAACTAGCCTTAAAGGGGCATCAATTTTTCATGCAGTTGTAACCCAAGCATCGTGTCCTTTCTAGAATTCATGGGAGACTCTCAGAGCATGTGTATGAATGTTAGTGATCTGCTGTGATCCACTCTCAGAGCATGTGTATGAATGTTAGTGATCTGCTGTGATCCACACTCAGAGCATGTGTATGAATGTCTGTGATCTGCTGTGATCCACAC
>BEGY01000023.1:558914-620198 GCA_002335675.1 Chlamydomonas eustigma | reverse complement strand
AAATGTCTGTGATCTGCTGTGATCCTCTCTCAGAGCATGTGTATGAATGTCTGTGATCTGCTGTGATCCAGACTCAGAGCATGTGTATGAATTAGTGATCTGCTGTGATCCACACTCAGAGCATGTGTATGAATGTCTGTGATCTGCTGTGATCCACACTCAGAGCATGTGTATGAATGTCTGTGATCTGCTGTGATCCACTCTCAGAGCATGTGTATGAATGTTAGTGATCTGCTGAGATCCACTCTCAGAGCATGTGTATGAATGTCTGTGATCTGCTGAGATCCACTCTCAGAGCAAATGTATAAATGTCTGTGATCTGCTGTGATCCTCTCTCAGAGCATGTGTATGAATGTCTGTGATCTGCTGTGATCCACACTCAGAGCATGTGTATGAATGTTAGTGATCTGCTGTGATCCACACTCAGAGCATGTGTATGAATGTCAGTGATCTGCTGAGAACCACAGAATATTGTTCTCTCCTACCCCACTACACCAGATCTTGAAACATATTACATATGCTTCAATGCAAATTATTTACTTCAACAAATAGCATTGCCATGTAAAAATACATTTGATGAAGACCTGACCACGAGTTATTAGGGTTTAGCCTGCAGCTACAAATATCTAACCATGAGTCTTTGATACTACTAGCTTGAACCGTGTAAGGCTTCATGGCCAATGTATAAATGTAGGGATTCATTCTGGTCTTGCTGTCAGCAAATGCAGTTGATGCGTCTTGATTAGATTTTGAATGCTGATGACGCACAGGTTTGGAGTGGTTCTCGTGATAAATCTATTATTGCCCATGATGCTCACTCTATGACAACAGCCTTCTCTCTGGGAGATCAAGGTGCTGGCGTCAAGCTTCTCATGTCACACACCTGGTTTGTATGGTACGTTGTTAAAAGATCTTTTGAGTTTCATGCCTGTCGTTCTAGTTTGGGTTGAACATTTACTTGTTCTTCATCTTTTCAGGATCTAGCTAATTTTGATTTCTCCACCAGATATTTCAGCACTTGTCTCCTACCTTTTGTTCCAGGTCTTTCAATATGAAGGGCATTAAAGTTTACACTGCAGAAGCAGTTTGGAAAGCACAGCTAAATGAGAGCATGAGGCTCGTGAGAGAGCTGGATTCCACTAAGCAAGACATGGGCAAGAAACTAGATGAGGTAGAATCAATGTGCATGCAGCAGAAATTATGTTAAGCATCAATTTACCTGCTTTGCTTGAAAAATTAGAAAGAATCTGACAATTAGGAGATGCATCCTTTATGCAAGGGGCCTCTTGTCTACTGTTCTCCAGGAAAAGAAGAGGGTGCATGGCCTGGGTATCAAGATAAACGAAGGAGAAGCTGAAATTGAGAGGCTACAAGCAGAGCTGGAGAGGCAAAAGGTCTGGTCTCCTGCCTTATTATTTCAAGCCAGGCTTTTTCTGCTGTGAATATATCTGACATATCATCCCAGCCTCTGCTACCCTTACTAACACTCTCCCAAAACAGAAAGAGCTAGCAGAAGAGCTGGAGAGGGAGCGTGCTGCGAGATCTGGGGACTCTGATTCTGCCGCAGCCAAGCTGGCTGAAGCCATGGCACGCATTGCAGAGCTGGAAGCTGCCTTGGCTGCTTTGCAGGCCGCTAAGGAGGAGCTGGATAAAGCCAAAATAGACCTGGTGGGTTTAATGAGAATAAGTTTGACCTTTGAGGGAGGAAAAGCGGATTTGTGTGCAGTAACAGGTTGTTAGAGAAGAGAGCTGTTACTGAAGGAGGTGATCTGCATTGCAGTTCTATTACCCTGATCAGAAATATGGCCCTTCAGCAGTTTCTGTTGCTCAAGCAACAGTATTCACATCTCTTTGCAGGAAGCCTCCAAGGCTGCGCAAGAAGCAGCAGCATTAGCGGAGGCAGAGGCTTTGAGGAAGCAGTTGGAAGATGCAGCAGCTGCCAAGAGGGCTCAAGATCAATTACTTGAGGATGCAGCAGCTGCAAAAGCTGCCCTGGACGCAAAGCTCAGCCAATTGGATCTAGATCTCAAGTACAGAAAAATTTGTTATGTTTTATTTACTTACTTATTTCATTTGTCTTCATTGCAGCCAAAGCTTTCCATACTTGCCAATTTTCCAGTTGTGCTTTTATAACATCATGGTTTAAATTTTATTTTTTATGGGCTTAAGCTGGGACTGTGGCTTTCCCTTTTTGTTCCTGAAGGGGCTCACATTTTGTGCTTGGCTTTTTACTCCAGTCCTGGCATTACACAGCTCATTAAATAGTTTGCCTACTCATGAACTTCTCTCAATCAGGGCAGCAAAACAGCGTGAAGATGAGCTAAGCAATGGATTGATTTCAGAAACAGAGGCCAAGGCTGCGCATGGGGATGCACTGACTGCCATGCAAGCAGAGAGAGACAATCTGGCAGAACAACTTGCAGCATTGCAGGTGAGTCTGTTTGAATGCAGGATTGTCTATATTTGTTTCACCTAAGAGGGAGGCATGTACATCAGGAACAGGGCGTTGTTGTAGGTGTTGGATCATGATAAGGACAGAAAGGTGAAGCTGATATGTGGCATCAACAAATTGACAGGAGATGGATTTCCGTTGAAATAACATATGTGTAGCAGTGGATCATGATAATGACAGAAAATATGTATACAGCCTGGCAACAACTGCCTAGCTGATTCACATGAATGATGGCATCATGATCAACAGGTTAAAAACTCACGGGCTTTTTTTACTTAACGTTGGTCCTATGTAGATTGTTACTGAGGATTTGCATGGCAATGTAACAGCAGTATTATGAACTTTTTTTCTCACACATGAGCATTACACTTACATGCAGTCTCTTGACACTCTGAGTGCTATTTGTATCATGAATGCAGATTCATCTTCATATCACTTGATGAATGGCGTGAGCTTTTTTTAAAATGCGTCCTTTGTAATTGGTCCCCTTTTGTCCTCTGTAGGCAGCTAAAGATCAACTAGGCGCTGACAAGGCAAAGCTCTCTGAGCAGCTGAATAGTAGTGAAAGCAGCCTTGAGAACTCTAAGGCTCGCATTCAGTCATTAGAAGGGGAGCTTTCTAATGCGAAGGTGAGTCCCATGTTTTATGTCATCACTGAATCATATAGCACTCATCATAGTGATTGTTTTCTTTACTTTTCAGCTAGGGGCATAATGTGTATCCACTTACCAAGAAAATATAAGAGACCTTAAGACAGCAACTTTCCTTGCACCTTTGCCCTCCATATACATATACTACGCACCTCAGACTATTGTTTACTATTCATGCTAAATCAGCAATGCGCAGCCTTGTCAGGTTGGCAAAAATATGTTGGCTTCTTGTTGTCCTCCTCTCCCTTTTCAGAGCATGCTAGGAGACTCGGGTAGCAAATTAGGTGACCTCGAGAACGAGCTGTCAACGCTAAGAAGCAAGATCAAGGGTTTAGAGGTGTGTTTCTATTTTAGTTTCACATTTGAACTTTTCTAAATCTTAAAATAGAGGGTATTTTGTTCGAGTTCCCAGAATTTGATTGCTGGGACTGTGAAGAAAGATGTTAACATGCTTTGAATAATATTCATTGCTGTTTTTAAAGGATGATCTGTCAGCTCAGTCAGCTACTTCAGAGAAGCTGAGGTCTGAGCTTGCTGACAAGGATAAGGCTTATGGAGATCAGAGCAAAGAGCTTGCTGACCTCAAAGCAGCTCATGACAAGGTATGAACAAGCGTGGAATCTATGACCTTCAAGCTTCTCATTAACTCCAGTTGTGACAGAAGTAGTTTCAAATAAGCTTTTGGGTTTATGATCAAATTATTGTTGAAAGTTGCCATCCCATAGCATGGTCCCTCATTCTGTTCTTGTAAATACTCTAAGTTTTTGATACAAACATGGTTTAGGCATTAAAGGATGCTACAGCTCAGGCAGCAGCCCTCAAAACACTCCAAGAGGAGCTTAAGGGGTTACAGGGTGCGCATGGAGATTCAGAGGGGGCCCTCAAAAAGGTCCTTGCAGATCTTGCAGCAAGGGATGCTGAGCTTGCCAATTTGAGAGCTTTGCAGGGAGACACTGACGGGGCTCTGAAGAAAGCCCTAGAAGATCTGGCTGCTAGGAATTCTGAACTGGAGAATATGAAAGGGGCTCATGGTAGCTCAGAGGAGGCCCTTCAGAAGGCACTTGCTGACATTGCTGCAAGAGAAGCTGATCTTGGAAAATTAAGGGTGCGAGCGTTAAAAAGACAGTGCAAGTGTGTGCATGTGTCTTAACGACATGAACCTTCTGGAATGACATGTAACTGCTTTTGTCTAGCTGGACAGGAATGAAGCGGAGCATGTGGCTGGCTAAGGAAAGTCTTTTTTGCCTCACGTGCAACCAGGTCCTCATTTCACTGACTCAAAAAATGATGTAAAACAATGACATCACACATGGAGCAGCTGCTTTCGCTGTCCTCATTATTTTTTTGCTGAGAGAAGGTTGTCCTCTTTGCACAGGGCCTTCATGATGACCTTATGGCATCGCATGATGGATTACAATCTCAACTCCAAGACCATGCAGTATCAGCAGAGGAACTCAAAAGGAAATTGGATGATGCTAATTCTAGGTATGCAGACAAGATGTGCAAGCAGGCAGACATCCTATATTTGTCCGTTTCTATTGAATGGCATCTGTCTACAGGATTCAACAGCTGGAGTCAGAGCGAGATGATCTGAATGGTCAGCTGGGTGCCTCTCAGCAGGGGAGTGCTGGTTTGGAGGCAGAGAAGGCGGCTCTGCTGGCCAAGATTGCGGCCTTGGAGGCCAGGATTGCAGAGCTGGAGGCTGCTAAGAAGGCCATGGATGCGAGCAACGCTGCCATGAAGGAGAAAATTGCTGAGCTTGAGGTGGGAAAAGAGGGCGTAGAGGCTGAACTTGATGCTTTGAAGGAAGAAAAATCTGCATTAGAGAGAGAGAGGGATGATTTGAGAGGCCAGAAAGTGGATTTAGAGAAGGCTCAAAAGGAACTGGCAGGTAGCAAGTCTGCTTTGGAGGACGAAAGGGCTGCACTGTTAGCTCGCATAGCTGAGCTTGAGGTAGGGAGGGCAGAGGGCATATTCTTGTTCCTCCCATCCTCATCCTATGTATGTTCCCTGTTCCTTATCCTAAGGACAAGCCATGTAGGAGAATCTCTCTTAGTTCAGCCCAAGGTCAAGTGTGTGCAGTGTTAACCATCATTGAAAAGGCTTGCTGATAAGTGGAAATATCGTCCGTTGCCATTCCTACGGCCTTAGTGAGATTTGTTATATTGTGCACCTGGATGATAGCAAGTGTTTGCAGCAGCGTACTTATTCTCTCGCTGCAGCCTGAGTGCTGCCCCCTTCACTGCTGCTGCTACTGCAGGCACAATTGGAGGCAATGCAAAAGGCCAAAGAGAGTGCTGATAACGACAACAAGGTGATGGCTTATATTACAACTCTTTAGGATAGGGTTTGAGCTCCATTGTGTACTTATGAATGGTGAGGCTTACAACCTGCTGAAATGCATCTTTGAAATTGCTTTTATTTAGGAAGATTCTGAGCCATGCATCATGTTTGCTCATCTGCCTCTTTGTGCACAGAGTCTAGAAGAAGCAATGAAGAAGCTGCAGGATGACCTGGATGCTGCCAATACTAAGCACTCTGAGCTGGAGGAGGCGCACAGTGGTTTGAAAGCTCAACATGAAGGCTTAGGATCTGAAAAGGATGCATTGGAAGCAAGATTGAAGGAGCTGGAGGTAGTAATGTTTTATTGCTTTCACTTGAAAACTTTGCCTGTAGCTTACTGAGACACTTTGTTGCTCCCATCATACCTGCTTAGGATCAACTCAAAACACTGGTAAAGGAAAAAGGAGATCTGAAAGACGCTCTTGCAGAGGCTGAAAGGAAGCTATCAACATTGGCTAAGGAGAAAGGGGAATTAGAAGAAGCTCTTGCAGATGCTGAAAGGAAGCTAAAAGCAGCTGGTGCTGAAAAGGAGGCTTACGAAGAGCGCATCAAGAGATTAGAGCAGTCTCTAGTTGATTCAGAAGCTAGGTTGCAAGTGCGTCAGTCTAAAGCATAAGAGGATATCATACCATTAATTTTTTTCTACAACATGAGCTTTTCTTTTTCATTAGTTATGGGGGTGAAGGCTCTCAACCCTGGATATGAAATCTTTTATTGTGTTTCCAGGAAGCTCTTGCAAAGATTTCAGAATTGGAGCGGACTTTGAGTGAAAATGATAGAAGACGCGATGAGCTAGAACGGAGAGTGGCTGAGGAGCAACGCAGGTGACTGGAGAGAGAGAAACACGTTCAGCTTTAAATGTTATAAGTCATTTTCTGAAAGTGGAGGTGCCAATATGAGTCTAAAACAGATCATGTATCGAGAGCTTGCAGGCTTGATTCCAAGTCTGCATTTAAGTACTGCTCATTGCTGTAAGCACTACTTACTGCAGGGCCACTGAAGCAGAATCCAAGGTTCAAGCATTGATTTCAGAGCTTGCTGGGTTGAAAGCTGAGCTGGCAGCCCTAAAAGCAGAACTTGCAATGGCCAAGGCTGAGCAAGAGCGTGTCCAGAGATCCAGGGATGGGTTAGAGGAGGTGAGGCGATGCATAGGATGCGACTGTAAGAAGGGCAGCATACAGGCTCAGTGTACAGTTTCTTTCACCACATATTAGCCTTAAAAATGGGGGGGGGATATTTATGCCATGCTCTCACGACTTCATACAATTTGCATAGTCCCTTCTTCTGAATTAATTATACCTCTTGTTGCCTCTTCATGCTTTGCAGGAGCTCCAGCGAATCAAGTCCCGTCTCACAGACCTTGAACACCGCCCTCGTGACAACCCTCCTATCATGATGCCACCTGCCCCTGCAGCTGCTCCCAACATCATTGTGAACATCCCAGGTCTGGGGGGAGCTGCCTCCAGCCCTGCAGCAGCCCCCATGCAGCAATGGTCCTCAGGGCAGATGCCTCCTTACAACTCGTCTGCTGCTGCCGTTCCTCTCTCAAATGAAGACACTGCAGCTCGGGCAGCTCCCTCACCAACCCCGTCACCAGGGGAGAAAGGACA
This sequence comes from Chlamydomonas eustigma, assembly GCA_002335675.1. NCBI lineage: Eukaryota > Viridiplantae > Chlorophyta > Chlorophyceae > Chlamydomonadales > Chlamydomonadaceae > Chlamydomonas > Chlamydomonas eustigma. The sequence goes on along the minus strand of BEGY01000023.1, from coordinate 613,143 downwards.
GCTTGAAGGATTACAGGCTTCTGCTGGATTCCCTCAGCAGGACAGTACTGAGGAAGACAAGCTAGCTGGGAAGGTGGAGGAGTTGAGGAGACTTCTTGAAGATGCTCAGATGAAAGCTGAGGTTGAGAGGGAAACACTTGAAGCTGCAAATAGGGCACTTCAGTCTGAGCTAGAAGCGGTGATGGAGGATCGTTACCAGATGCAGGTTGCACTCAGAGCTGCTCAGAAAGAGCTAGAGCGTTTGCTGACAGATCGTAGCAGCAGCAATGGAGGAAGTGGGGAGCAGGGGAAGCAGCAGCGCAGTGTGGAGGGTGTGGAGACGGGTACTCAGACACCTCCAAATCGTACTGCCAGTCGGCCCACCTCTGCTGCTTCTGTCAACCCTTTGCTGACTCCTGTGGATCCTGGGACATTGGCTCGTTTGCAAATGCTGGAAGGGGCCTTGAAGCAAGCTACCGCTGACTACCAGATGCTCCTAAGTGGTGAGTGTTTACACTTAAAACAAACCTGCAGGCTGCAAATGTCTAGGAATAGAAGCTATGGGCCAAATTAAAGCTTAACTACCTTGATGTAGCATGTTGGAAACTGGTTCACACAAGCTACACTGACAAGAGTATCTTTCATCAGAGGAAGAAGAGTACAGCTGTGATGTTGTCCCTACAGTATTCCTGTCCTTACATGATTTTGCAGAAGTAGGACATATCAAAAGCGATGCAGATGCTAAACAGCGTGAATTGAGTGATGCTTTTGGTGAAAGAGAGCGTTTGATGTCTCTGCTGGCTTTGAGAGAGAAGGAGCTTGAACGTTACAAAGCAGAGGTGGAGAGGTAAGCTGCCTCGCAATTTATTTCTTATTGAGTCTCCCCAAAATGAATGGCTGTGCTGCCTTCTCAGCCTGATTCTTGCTGTGGATTAAGTTTCCCCACCAACCACAATGCCGTGGAATGATTGTCTAAGTTTTTATCCACATCTTGTTTGTCATTGAAAGGCTTGAAGCTTTGCTGCGAGCTACAGAAGCCAAGCTAGCAACGCTAGCCCAACAGTTAGCGGACTGTGAGGCTCACAGGCGGAAGTTTGAGGTCAGGCTTGCAGATTGACTAAAAAACATGATTGGTGTCCCACACACCCAGGCCACTTGACCTGAGTTTTTATTGAATCAGCCTTTACATGAACCATTAAATTTGTAAATGATGGTATGCAAAAAACGTGTAAATGAGAGTATTATGCTTCCAGCAAGTGTATTCATATTTCTGTTAGTGAACGAATCAGCACCATCTGGGATGTTCTAACCGCCCTATCCTGCATCTTTCTTCTTGCAGGATCTAGAGTCCACACACAATTCTATCTCGCGCCGCCTGAATGAAGCTAAGGCAAATGATGACATGTATAACAGTAGTCCCCAGAGACAACAAGAAGATGGTTCTCCTCGAAGACGCGGGGAAAAGATTAGATATATTCCGCCAACAGGTTTCATGTGATGTTAGACATTTCTTCCTTGATCATTCACCATAAATGGAACCTCAGCATAGATAAGACCGGATCTTGATTGACAACCAAAAGTCTGTGTGTGAAGCCATTTGATTAACCATTTATTTTATCCAATTATGCTATATTTAGCTGTATTTTTCTTTTGTCTTCATTATTTTGAACTTACTTCGCCCTTCCATGATCCATTGTTATAAAGGACATGATGGTAATAAGCAGATAAGAATATCAATCTTCTCAAGATTATCAGACACCATGAACAAAATATGTCATCACAATCTAGGCCTGCTCATTCTTCACCAAGATGAATGTGAGAGATGATTGCGTCTCCCATTAAAGTTTGAAAACATTATGAAGCTTGCAATTTATTTGCCTCCTACGATCCCGGCTCAGAGCCTCCAGGAAAGCTGTCCAGGGCATGTTCATCACCATCCTTGTAGTACTTGAAGACTGCTCGCATGCGCTCATGCTTATCAGGGCTGAGCGCAGAAGTAGAGACGCATATGATGGGCACAAAAACATGTCACTGGGAGCAGACTCCTTAGTGGAGGGTTTTTATCAACTTCCTCCAGCTAAGATCATGCTGGTTACAATAAATACAAATATGATGACTCACTGATAGTTCACATGGACCATAATTGGCTTTGGTGGGCGCTGAGCCTTAGGTCTCTTTCTTATGTCTTTGAAGAGACGTTTTGAGTTCATAAATTGGTCAATATCCATGACTCTAACAGTCACCTGATCAAAAACACAATGCAGCAGACATTGAAAGAAATGCCATTATATGCAATTGAGGCTCCCATAAAGTGAAGGGGGGAAAATACTTTACCATAGCATTGTGCAAGGCCATGCATTTTTAAGTACATACCACATCACTAGCACTGACAGAATTATCTACCACCTGAGGGCTCTTGTGGCTGCCATGAGACAGGAAGAATATTTCTTCATTCCAGGCAGTCTGATCCCAGTACTTTTGCTGGCTCAGTCGCGTATCTAAACGGTGCATTAAGTCCAAAGTCCGCTCGTTTGCCTTCACATAAAACAAACCTACATGACGCAGTCATGCATGAACAAGTAGAAGTACAGAGCTATGCACAAACAAGGCTCAAGTCCCAAATGCTGACCAGGACATAGTGGCAACATCATAAATACATTCAAAATGTATCTATGAATGCCTTGTTGATACTGAACTGAGAACCACATATCATGAGTTACCACTTCCAAATTCCTGACATTTGTATTCAACTAGACACATCAAACACCTGAATTGAGATTGAAGTGCTTGTAGTACTGGGCATATCTAGCCCAGCCCATCGAGGGGTCCTCAAATCCTTCTATGGAACCATAAGCTGTACGTTCATCAAACCCGTCTGTCATTCCTTCTACATCCGAGTCACGATACAAGTGCTCAAAGGGGTTCTGAAGGATAGCGATGTCCACATCTGATAGCAGCACTGCCCATCCAAGATCAACAAAACGTTTGATGATTCCAAACTTCATGGCGCTCACCGCATGGTTATCACCTGTGGAGTTAGTAGAGGCATAGTTGTCACCTGTGGAAGTTGTTGCAGCATGGTGCTGCTTGTTTCATCACTGTCAGCCACACTGCCTGGCATTAATGAGGTAATGACAGTTCAAAGACAGCAATCAATGTAAACGTTCTTAACATACCAGTGCCTGCCTGTGCTTTATGGACCTCTAGGGACAAGAAGTACGTGTTGATGCTGTGCTCGTCACACCATTTTTTGGTTTCCTCGTCCAATGCAAGGATAAGGTGATTCTTCACCCCTGAATATTTAAATCCGTCTGTAAAAGTTTCAAGCATGCCTCCCCACAAAATATTTTTGTTAGCTACAGCCAACAAGATCTCTTTCTTGGGAGCGATCTGTAAGCAGGATTTATTGTAATCATGTCATTGAGACATTTTCGTACTGCTTGGGAACTATGCAACATACTAGTCTACTGCTAATAGGGTTCATACGGTTCAAGAACAGCACTTAAGATACGCAGGGCTCACCTTCCTCAGCAACACTTCTAAATCATTCTGTGCGGGTGTTGAAAAATCTGAACTTTCTTGATCTGTTTCCGCTTTGGCTCTGTCATGTTTTAAAGATGACGCAGCAGCGGTCGAGCTCTGCGTAACTCTCTGCTGACTTCTAAATCTCTTCACGTACAGTTGTTCAGCAAGGACTATGCCACCACATAAGCCTAATACAAATAAAGCTATTAATAATTTGCTTCTTGCTTTTACTTCAACAAATTTTCTCTTTCCCGTAGAGTCATCATTAGCCATAATGAGAGGGAAGCTTAAAATATAGGGTGTGACTCGTTACAGTAAGTATTACATAGGTAGGTTAGCGCCTAGTAACAAAGATCTTTGGTAGGTACGACGTATTTGCTTCTCCATCATTTATGGTTGCACTGCACTAGAAATGCATTCAGCAGCAGCAAAGAGCAGGTATATATGCATGTCTTTTATGCCGAGCAACATGTCATATGCTCTCTCATAATTGATCTACTCATCAGTCTCCCCTCCGAAACCAGCCGAAATGCAACGAAGAAATTATATTTTACTTCTTGTTGGGCACTCTGTTATTTTTCAAACCGTTTAGACCAGCCTAAGGCCAGCGCTCATCTTCGATTATATTGTTTGTTACAATATGAGACCTCCTATGCGAGGTGGTGGCCGAGGTGGATTCAGTGGTGGAGGTCGTGGAGGAGGTTTTGGAGGTCGAGGTGGTGGCCGAGGCTTTGGGAGAGGCGGATTCCAGGACGGTCCTCCGGAATCTGTTGTTGAGGCTGGTTTATTTGCTCATGCCTGCGAAGGAGAAGCTGTGTGCAAGTTGTCAAATGAAAAGGCATGAACCTCTACCACTTTATAGGTCAGACAGCAGTAAATTAGACACTAATCATTTTGAGTTTTTCACTTCGCAGATACCATACTTTAATGCCCCAATATTTCTAGAAAATAAAACTCAGGTTGGCAAAGTAGAGGAGATCCTTGGCCCCATCAACAATGTTGTGAGTGTAACTGATTAGAGCTGGAGCTGTGCATTACACATGTGCGATGAGTTTTTACGATAGAAAGGTCATGATTGAGGAATGACATATCTTAAGGATTTATAAACTTTAGCCTAGTCCTGTTCTGTCTTATTGATGGTTGCGGAAATGTTGATAATGCAGTACTTCACAATCAAGATGTCAGAGGGAGTAATAGCTAACTCCTACAGTTCTGGGGACAAATTCTACATCGACCCCATGAAGCTGCTGCCTCTTGAACGCTTCTTACCTAAGCCTAAAGGAGCTCCTGGAGCCTCTGCAGGACGTGGAGGTGAGGGTCGTTGCATTCACTTTCTGCACCACAGGAAATCACAAAGATTGTGGGAGAGGTGCCAACCAAAGAATCAAATTTTAATGTGCTAAAATTCTGTGGTTGCTATTCTTACACTATTCTTCAACACGTGGAGGTTATGTTTGTTAAAAGCTGCTGTCTATGTTATGTCACCTTGTCAAGTTGTAGGTAGCGGGAGCTAGTTCTTGATCCACGGTGATCTTTTGAACTCCAAGATGAAGGCACCTGACAATGTAGCTGTGTAATACTATGTGTTGTTTTGAAGGTGGAAGAGGAGGTGGGCGAGGAGGTTTTGGAGGTCGCGGTGGGCCAGGTGGACGTGGCAGCTTTGGTGGTAGAGGTGGAGGTGGTTTTGGAGGCAGAGGGGGTGGAGGATTCGGAGGCAGAGGAGGTGGCGGGGGATTCTCTGGGAGGAATGGAGGTGGCGGGTTCCGAGGGCGTGGCAGATCATAATTGCTTAAATGCAACAAAAGTTGCAACTATCTTTTTTTAATCCTTCCTTATAGTTTAAACAAAGCGTGCTGCTGGCATAATTTCTAGTATTTCACTATTACTCCTGACTGTTTTAGTACTTTCCTTAGATCACTTGGTTGTTTTTACTGTGTTTACAATCAATTAACAGATTATTAGATTATAAAGAGGCATGTTAGAATTACGTGAATCTTGTTTGAACCTTAAAATACCACTGTATCCAGCATGGTTCCTAGTGCTTGATTTATGTTAGAAGCCATCAAAGCACCAACGTTTGAGGCAAGGTGCTTCTTCGCATCCATTTTCCCAACATTGGCAACAACCCGCTTCTCAGGTGTTAGCTCTTGCTCCTCAATGACAGACTACAATGATGATGGAAAAGAATTGATATGCATCTCTGTAGAACATTTTCAACTACTACTAGTGGCTAAACTTCAAATTGCCTAATTTAGCATTCTGAATTTAGTAAATCAGTACATGGAGCGTGTGAGCATTCGAAATGAGCATTAAGAAAAGTAGTGAATCAGGTCACCTTATCATATCTGTCAGCTAAGGCCTTCAGCTCCTTTACCACTTTCTCGTTACTGTCGTTATGAGCCTGGAAGTCTGTCAATGTGAGGCCAGCAGTCCAAGAGCTCTTGCTCAAGTTGAGCAGCATGCGCTCCTCTAACTCATTTTTTCTGATCAAAAGATTGTAGAGAAATTGACCATACAGCAACAAGGCGTGGACATCATCTAAACAAAACCTGTGCTGTTCTGAACCAGTACATGGGAACGTGATGAGTCCTTATGTACTCATAAGGACATTGATTACAGGGGCAGCATCTACCTTACAAGGTACATGCAACATTCATTGGAATCAATTGGAATCTCGTTCCCATACACAATTAGGAGAGCACCACCTGTAGTTGATGGCGATGGAGTAGTAGTGTCTATTGAGGCCATGGATGAGGGCCTGGATGGAGGGCTTATTCAAGTGACCTAGATTGCTGGTTGTCTACATGCACAAGAGATCAAAAGGAGGGAAAACCATGAACAAAACGCTTTAGGAACAATAAATGTGCATCGCAATAATGAATAGTCGATGGCCTTGAAGCCCTATGGGTAGCTAACATGGCTATGCTGGAAGCATATCTGAGTATGTAAGAGTTTAGCTCACATATTTGAATAATGGACAAACACTGACAACACTGTAGGTTTCATCAAGATACGATCATCAATATCCGAAAAATAATTGAAGACCCTCTCCTGCATTACAAATGTTGCCTTGCAGAGAGGGTGCCAGGCCAGTACCTGACGGGGTTCTTGACCCAGCATCATCGTTTGAGGGCTGATCAATCGGAAAGCATCTATGACTACTTTACCCTTGACGCTCTGAACAGGGTCTATAACCACAGACACGGCTCGCTGGTTGAGGGCCTCAAAACTCTATTTAGAGGCAAGACGCACAGCATCACATAGGACATTTCAGTAACTGACATAGACAAAAGATCCCAAGTCGCTACATAATGCATTTTTGTAATCTCATCGAGACGTGAGACATGCATAAAACACAGTTCCTCAAGAACCTCAGTCACCACATAGTTCACCTGTTGGGTGTTAATGTCCACGCCGGACAACCAACATCCAAAGCCAGGATGACTGTGGTACCATCCAACCACCATCTCAGGCCTGGAATAAGAAAAAGGGGAGAAACCTATATTTCTCTGCATTTCTTAAAAGTAGGAAATTTCCCTCAATATTGCTTTAGTCTCAGCTTCTCTTATGCCAGCTGCCTAACATTTACCCTACCTTCCACATTGTTTAAGCATGTCAAGCATCTTAGTCTGAAACACAGGATCTACTGCTTCCACACTGACGCCTGTCCCAGATTGAGGCATGGCAAACACATCAACTACTTTAACAGTGTAGTCATCTACAAACTCCCCCAGCATCAGTCCCATCACCTCCATGGGCACACCAGCCCTCCCTGATGACGTGATTTCACAACATTACAGGATGTATGTATCAGATCAGGTAAGCGTGCATTGAGCTCAACGTATTGCATGAAACAGAAAGTCACTGAGGATGCTTACCGTGCTTCAACATCTTAATCAATGCTAAAGAAGATATGTAGATCTGTTCAGCAGTATCGACTTGAGGAGTATCTGAGGGTGGGGCTCCATTCCCACCCCCCATTCCGCCAGCCAGCATCCGCTGTAAACGCTCCATGTCGCAGATTTGCCAAAAAAAATGTTAATGAGCGTAACACGTTCTACTGCAATTGATAATTAAGTAGATACGGGGTTGCTGAATTGGGTGAATTACAATAGGCCTTAGGTTTCGGAGCCAAACCATAGTGAGGGGTGAGATTCTTCATAAAAGAAGAATCCAGGATATACATCCCACATTTCAGGAATAGCCTAGCATAAAAATCATAAAGAAGTAGGAATAGGGCATCATAAAAGATTAGTTGAAAGAGGTTCAAGAAGCAGGAGGTAGAGACATGCCATGGCAATGATCTTGTCACAAATTCAGAGTCAAAGACGTAAAAGCTGAAAAAGATTGGGATAAGGAAGAGGCTGCAAAGAATGTTTCGCTGTACTTCATGTTTATGCCGTTTTTGTACATATTCTGCCGTTACATGGACACTTAATTGATCTAATTGTCCCATATTATAGTCCAGCAGAAGCAAAAACAGACTCATGACTGTTGCCATAGCTAGGCGACAAAAGATGGTGAATGACTAGAGCTTGAAATGCAAATTGAAATTAGCAAACTTACTTCATGCCAAAGCAGTAGCCTTTTTTCTGATTAAAATTAGTTCCAGCAAAAACTCTATAATGCACTACCTTGCATCGGAAGTAGTGCCCTATCCACCTGCCAGGCCTTAACCTTAACCTCACAGTTAAGTAAATCCTTCAAACTTAAATGGAGGGATTAGCATCCTGCTCTAAAAATAAGTGCTAAAGAGGAGGTATTGCAAACTTCATATGCAAGGACTAGGTAAGTGCATAATGATTGACGTTATTGTTATTACATCCGGTCTCTCTTCAAAGTTACAAAGTGAAGTAGCTACAGCACATGTAGCATGTTAGTAGTGATTGGTTTTACCTTCAGTAGTGTTCTATTCTATAAATCAACATTCCTTGTAAATTTTGATCTTTTAAAATTAACGATCCAAGCAAATTTGTGTGCCATTTTTAGGGGTCTGTCTGTGCTGACATGTTTCTACGTTCATGCTCAGGCTGCACAAAAGCTACCAAACTTACAGGTAACTTGCACCATGCATCATTAAGATAAGATTCTACTATGAGCATAGATCTACATCGCAAATGATAAGTTTATCAAGTGGAATGAATGAGCAGTTGTTGTACTTTGCCTAATTTAGCCCTAAAACATAATATTCAAACAAAACTTCATGCAATACAATTTCAGAAATATGTTTTGCCAAAAATGCCATGACAAGGCAGCACTGTCGTAAGCATGTAACGACATATAGAACCATAATCTGTGCATGTATATATGTAAAAGAAATGTGTCATAAAGGATTTGCTGAATTGTATGGTCCAAAAAGATAAAAATGTGTACCAGACGTGTGTACGGGAGGAGCCCGACATTTGGTTTGGACATTGTTCGCACCTATTCATATCTTTGCAAGCTTACCTTGTTAGAAATGTCTGGACTCCCTCCTGGTATACCGCCCCCTCCTGGCAATGGCTCACAGCAAGTGGTGTACCACGTTTACCAAATAAATGGCAATGATCGTGGGATCGATATGCCGATGCCGACAGGAAATATGAATGTTGCTGCTGCGATCAAGTTTTTCAGGGGTCTTTTGTTATTCCTCATCTGGGCTGTCTGGGTTTTATACATTGCTGGTATCTCTATGGTATGATTTATTATCTTCATTTTGTTTACTATTGTTTTCTATGTGAATCATGTCATGCTCTGCTTCATCACGGTCAAATCTTCCAAGCTATGTCTCAATTCTGTACTCAGACGCAAAACACATGCAACGCTGGAAGTCCTCTGGGAAACCCATGGCCCGATTTTCCTTCTGTGCAAAATCCAGCTAACTGCGTGCAATACTTCGCACTGTTCTGGTCAGTTTGATGCATTTTATATTTTTCATATCCTTTTTCACTCCAACGCATCTCGTTTTCAGGTGGAGCGTTTGGCTACAGTTCATCGTCGTCGTCGCATGGACCCTCTTGTATTTCTTTGAGTGCCTGAAGGGTTTCTCTACCACAACGATGTACATGTTTTTGATGTCCTCTGTCCTGCTTTTCTTCATGGCCCAGTCATCCGTCTCAACGTAAGTCAATTGGTCTGCAAGTGACTATTCAAGTTCCAAACTGCTTTTTGATTCTGTTTTAGGTAAAAATGCTGCAATCCTGCCTTCTTTTTTCAGGGCCTGGTATCAGATTCAGAACTTGACTGTTCCTTACGCCGGCATCTTCACCAGTGGAAGTTATGGGCCTTACTACAACCAGAACATTGGCGTTCTCGGATACGGATATGTGAGCTGGTCCTGGACTTACGGTTCGGAGCTGCTTGCTGCTGGATCTGTTGGGGTATGTAACATGAATAACATAAGCCTCAAAAACAAGTATATGTGACATGATGATGTTCAACATGCTTCTATGGGTTAGCTTTAAAATGCTGATCATCCCCTGTTTGATCTCTTTCCCTGCAGAGCCTGATTGTGAACTTCATCTACATCATCTGGTATAGCTATGTCCCCCAGATTTCAAGTGTTGAGGTAGAGGGCAAGCCAGAGGAGACCAAGCCAGAGGTTGAAGTTGAGGTTCAAGCCTAGAGATCGGATCTGAGTAAAATGTAGCTTACAGCAGGGTGCTGAAAGCCTGTTCTATGACACAGAACATTGAGTAAAATATTTCTCTTTTTTCCTGGGATTTTATTGCTTGCTCTCTTGAACTTTCTGTCGTATTAAAATAGTAAGTATAAGGGAACTGGAACTCTACGGCCATGCTGTTCATGACTATACTCAAGAGTCCAGAAGTTTTGAGATAAAGTAAAAACCGTGCGCATTCATAGCATTTATTCATGCACTGACGTAGAGCTGGAATTAAGCATGATTTGCCTGCAGCCTACCTATCAATCCAGCACAGGTCACAACTTACAGTTAAGCACAACAGAGAGGACACCATGCCATCGATATATATAAAATCCGTAACATGACTGTGAATTGGAGATAATAAAACTAGCATTGAGTCATGTATGATTTTTCAATTGACAAGCATCCTCGTCAACAACCATCCTCAACAATATAATAATAATAATGAAACGCCGAAGCGTAGCTTGACGTAGAGGACAGAAGAACTCTGCCTCACCGTTCAAAAGTATGAAAATAGCTAGGGAGGATGATCCAAAAGAATGGGAGGGGAAAAGGAGTACTACTCACTTAGTTAGGTATTGAATCGGTAGTTGACAATGATGTTGAAACGTTTCTGTCTCATGGGTAGGTTGCGGCATGGATTTGCATCTCTCGCCCTCCATGTCCCTGCCGTACATTCAGCTGTGGTGTGCGAAAAATGACAGAAATAATGTCCTGCATGAATAGAGGGGCTACAATTTATACCTGAAAAAGTATTTGTCGCCCTATCAATCTCATCTTCGGCGTACGTTTCAAATTTTGTCCACATGAGTGATCCACAAGCAAAGCCTGATGGCGAGCAACAGATTGTTTACCACGTTTACCAGCATGGCATGGTTGGCTCTCAAGGAACGCATTTCTCTGTGAATAATTTCCCGGTCACGTTCTATGCTCGACCTATCCTCCTTTTCCTACAATGGGCGCTCTGGGTTATATATATTGCTGGTGCTGCCAAGGTAATCAGTCTTTCCTACAAAGATTGGTATGTCGATTGACGTATCGATATCAATCCTCTTCGTTGGATACGCCTTGTGAATTCTGATTTTTTAACAATGATTGATACTTCAATATCTTATCTGGGATTGTCCTCAACTGTTAAATTTTTCACAGGTTCAGCAAACATGCAATTCTACTGGAAATAGCTCATATTTGCAGCCTTTCGGGCCTTTGACGGGATTCCCACCGATCGGCACATGGACCCTCCAAGATTGCACTCAATATTACAGTGAACTCTGGTGCGGGAAATTTGTCTTGATCATTCACATGACATTGCTAGACTCATACTTTTCTTGAACCTGTAGGTGGAGCGTATTTCTGCAGTTCATTTGCGTCGTCGGTTCTAGCATGTTGTGGATTGCCATGTTCTGGGACGTTACTTCATTCGCCAAGACCATCATGTACTTCCACCTCATGTCATCTGTGCTGATGTTCAACATCGCGTACATCTTTACGAGCGCGTAAGTATTATATAGAGTATATTCACTTGATATCTGAGAACCCAGGTAGCTTCCTCCTCCCTTTCTTTCATACTAGACATAATCACGATTTTAGCATGTGACAGGTTTCTCGTTGTACATGCAGGGTATACGTCATCTACAAGAACTACCCCTACGTATACCAGGGTCCCTCAGGCATGTTTCAAACCGGCAACTACAGCAGTGACTACAAGAATGCTTGCTACCTGATCTCTGCTGGATCCATTGGAGTGAGTGTACTTTAAATGTGAAAGAAAGAAATACTCAGAACTGCATCTTCATAGAGTCATAGAGTCTATGATGGACAACACCTAGGGTTTGTCTACATGCAGTCCCTCCACCTGCTTCAATCTAGTCAGTATTCATTTGTACTGTTCATTTTCTGCCTCCTTACGCTCTAACTTCTGGAAATATCTCTTCCATACCACTAAAAAGCTCTCTACTCCTCAGATGTGTGCTTATGACATCTGATGCATTTCTACACTCAAAAGTGTTGTTAATCAAGCTCAAAATTCTCACTCTTGCAGAACTTGGTTTGTAACTTCATCTACATCATCTGGCTGAGCTGGGAACCCAACCCTAACCTTCAGCTACCTACAGAGGATATTGCAGCTGAGGCCAAGTAAAGGGCTAATCAAGTAGAAGAAGAGCAATGGATTTTGCTTGAATTTTATGGGCTAAGACTGTCCGGAATCTCTATTAAGTGCACTGGGGCAGGATCCAAGTAGCGAATCGCTTACTTAGCATAGAACCTTGGAAATTTACAGGGAGAGTTTATCTGGTGACTTGCTTGTGTAGTTATTATAACACCTGAGGTGTATTGATTTGCTGAGCACCAATTTTGCCAAACTTTGTATTATGGTCATACCCTCTTGGTTCGCAGACAGAGTATTCTCGTGGTGCATGTGTTGCATCTGCAATTTCTTTCTTAAGATGATGGCATTTTTTAAATGTTTGAAGAGATTCAATTGTTGCCAATGCTAAGACACTGCCTCATGTGTGACACACATCGCTTTATACCAAACTTTGCCATTCAAAGTCCAGAGGCAAGTACGTCCTTAGTACAATGTCTTAGTTCTACCAGGCACTTGGATGTTTTCATAGCATCCAACCTAATAAAACTGCACGCTGCCATTGCTGCGCCTTGTACACAGCCTCTCTATCATGCACTGCAGCACAAAGTCAATAAAATGACTTTCCTTACTATGTACACCTTATGCCAAAGAAATGACATTGAGCATTCTTCTGTTCTCTCCCATACTGAAATGTCATCAGGGCATTTGTGTTTGATGGCAGAAGCAAGAACCTACGTGCTCTGTACTTTAGTAGAAGCTTTCATGCTGTTCTGCCTTATCTTTGGAGCAAACGCATGAAGGATGACTACATTTCTGTCAGTTGTACTGGCCAAGATCATGTGTATTGGGCTCTAATATCTTATTATTCTGCATATATTCTTAGGAAAGAGATCCTCTAAATCTGCGTATTCCATAAGATGGTGCATTGCATGTTACACACTCATGGCTACATCCTGCAGTTATTCTTATCTAAGACTACATGGAACTGCGCATGTAAAAACATACTTAGGCTGGGAACAGACGAGAAACTACTTCCAACAGTGAAACGAAGTGTAGCAATAAACAAATTAATGAGGATTTACTCCACTCCTTCTTCAATATGGTTCCAACATCAGCCGCCTAGGCCAGGTTTCAAAACCACAAATGATCCTTCCGGAGTCTTGTCCAGCTTTCCCACCTTCCGCACTATCTCCTTTAAAGCTTCAACAGCTCCTTGTCCGCGGAGGCGGGCCTGTTCAAAAGATGTAAGAGTGATGTTTGGAAGTGATCAGGCCATTGTTATCACCTAACAACATTCAAATATTTTGCTATACAATGGAACACTTCCATTAGTCATGAGTCCGAAGTTGACATCCGTCATACATTTAAGGCTGTTCTCTACCTGAAAAGTGGATTTGAGACTAGACAACAGCATTCTCCCATTATTGGCTACTAGGGCCTGAACCACATCCTGTTGTGTCACAGCATCTTCTACAGAGCATAAATGTGAAGGATGTGTAATGAGATAAAAAATAGACATTGTTAACCCTGTTACTGTAGTCATGCTCAAGTTTTGGCAACGAATGTTCTCTCTTTACATCAGGGTTTAGAGAACCTTTAAAGTTTGATTTGCTTTGACCTGTTGCGTTGACCGTCCCGTTGCTCTTTATGACCTTGGGTGCTGTCACAGTAGCTGAGAGTGAAAGTGGTGGTGTAGTTGCCCTGAGTGGTGGAGGGGTTGACGCTTGAGGTAATGCTGCTACAGATTGAGGAGGTGGCGTGACACTTCTTGCCCTCTTAGAAGCCGTCTGTGCGAAGTTTGCAGGCAGAGATCAGTAGCACCACATTTCATAAATCAGTGACAAGGACAGAACACAAACTGAAACAATGTTGGTAACAATTAAACAGGAATAAGAAAGGGACTCCTAGATTCACAACATTGTCATAATTCACAGAACGCAGGACTACAGCAGATACACATCATGTCTTCATTCACCTTTGCTCCAGCACCCTCCTGGCCACTACCATCTGTTAGTACTTTCCTTTTCAGACCCTTGGATGCATCTGCCTGTTGAGAACTGCCACCAGCTCCACTGCTGATGGATGTCAAAGCCCCCTGGTATTGATGAGGAATAAGGACAAAGGATGTTCGTGTGAGAAAATGCAGTTCCTGGAGTATCTTGAGACGCTAATGACAAGTCAGCTGACTTCCCTACCACCACAAGTACTGATTATATTAAGGAGCAAAACTGGCAGACAGCTCACCCGTTTCCACATCTCACCTCCATCATCCCAATCTCAAACACATACTACTCACAATCATGCATTCTGACAGCAGACAAACCTGTGCCATCTCATCCAGATCTAGATCTTCGTCTGGATCGCTGACACCTCCTTCATCATCCGCTCCTGTTCCATTAGCTACATTGGTGAATCCTTTCAAATTGTCTTCCTCCATATCTCCTTCAGCCTCACCCTCTTCTACCTATCACAGGATGATACAATGGCCCACAAATGAACATCCACACATGCCTAAGGCACAGCTGAGAAGAGCTGGATCTCGTAAAGCTGACAGGATTCAGGTGACTAGCTATGGCTTCTCGCCAAAATCAAATTAGTCGAAATGAGAAAAGAGAAAACTGCAAAGGCCCGCAATTCTGTTTAAGCAAATACTCATTTTGTAAATATGAAATGCAAACAGCAAATACAGCGACTTGAGATCATACTCATGGAAGGGACCAACCTCTTTACAAAGGGCCCCTACTCTCCAATATAAAACTCCAATCACAATTGCTATGGCAATGCAGTCCTTGACTCACTGCTGCTGCATGTACCTTGAGTCTCTTCCTAAGCTTTGCTTTGTCTTCATCACCCGCGTCCTCATCCTCCTCATCCTCCTCTTCCAGCCCCAGCCTCTTGCGCTCACCAGGGTCGTCAGCCTCCTTCATATCATCGTCACCTTCTACAGCTTCGTCGTCATCTGCGAATTCATTCTCATGCTCCCAGTCCTCAGCCTACAATTCAAATGAAATAAGCACCAGAGGCGATGCAAAGAATTTACTATGCACCAGCAAGAACACAAGAGCATGACAAAATATACCTTCTGAAGTAAGCAAATGGAAGTTAGGAGGAAGGTAGTAATCACATACAAGCCATGACAAAGACTCACTGGCTCAGGCTTCTCAGGCCTCAGTTCATCTTGCTCTTCCTCCATCTCCTCCATCTCTTCATCGTCAAGTCCTCCGCCATCTGCATCGCCTGCTCTATATCCCCGTGATCTCCCTTGCTTTCCACCCCTCTTGGTACCCACTCCTGCACCTTTGCTCCCCTTCTTCTTACCACCTTTTGCTGAACGCAGGTCATCTTCATCCTCCATATCTCCCTCATCCTCATCAGACCCAAACAGTTGCAACATGTTGGAGTCAAGGTCGTCTCTGACACCAGACACCATTTTGCTCTGCAACATTAAGGACGCCATTTCAGTAAACACGTTGAAAACTTCCGTCACTAATCCAAATACAAGTTTACCTCTTGCAGGCTCTCTTGCAGCTTGGCTGCAGCCATTCGCACTGACTTAGGTATGAAGCGGCTATTCACCATCTCGCTGTCTGCCTGCTGCTGCTGTCTCCGGATCAATGCCTCTGCCTCCTCCAAGGTGCCAGGAGCTGTCCGCCTACATGTCAAGGAGGGGGCAACATTGCGTTGTGTTGATATTACAGGATGTGTCCGTGTGGTAGGGAGAATATACTAGCATTTAAGGTAGGATCTTGATGCAACTTATTTGTAGGTCTGGCAACAGCAGGAAGTACACAAATAAGGATGCTTTCAGTATTAGCACGATCCCTGTGAAATGTCAAGTCAAGCATAAAAGGTAGGTACATAAACTCAGTCTTCAGCATTTAGTTATTTGTGTAGTAAATCTTCAGGTCATGGCCATTTACTGGATATCAGCTGCAACACATACTTTGACTTTCATTCAACAAAAGAGTATACACAATCTTCTTGTCTTTTGCTAGCATCTTATTTTGTCTATCCTCTCACTTGACCACAGGCTTGAACTGATAGATCATGTCAGCAGGGTACGCAGTCATGGAGTCTGGCCCCGGCCCTCGAATCATCACAAAGTAGTTAAAGCTGTTGTTATTGGTATTGCTGCTGCTACTCGCAGCGCTCGCATTCAAGGTTGATGATGATGTTGATGCAGCAGTCCCCCCCAGTGCTTGTGCTGCAGCCCGCGGCCTCAGACTGCTGTTCGATGATGCCAACGAAGACAGCAGGCCACCTTCTGGCATACCTCTCTGCACTTGGTCCCCTGGCCTCTTCTCAAGAAGCAGCGGGATCTTGGTGTTGCTATGGATGGAAGAAGAGAAAATGTGGGTGACTTCTGAAGTGTGGAGCACAAATAGTGTTGTTACCTTTCAGGAAAGCAAGTGTCTACCCTGCAAGGTTTTACCTGGAATGTACAACCCCACACTGGGGGCTAAGATTCACTCAGAGACATGATGAGCATCATAAATTTATGATGTTGCTTACCTGTCCCCACCTTCAATTCAACGCCTTACCCTTCGCTCCCTTGTTTTTTTCCCATGTCTTGCTTCTCAGGCGCCAGCTTCCACTTCACAGCTGCATCCTTGAAATCAGGATGGACCTAAATGAAGCATCAGATATTTGAGAGTGAAATCATTGACAAGTGACATGAGATATAATAGGAGAAGCTTGCAATTCCGGATGCAAATAAGACATTTAAACGCACTTGTGGGAATTTGGCAAGAATAAACTTTTTACTGCGATGAATGGGCCCTGGCGCCAAGATTGACCATCTCTTGCAAGCCTGCATATCAGGATTGGAGACATACCAAAATGCTTTACCTCACAGATATGTCTGGCATATCACAATACCTCTACTTGTCATAGAGGCTAGTGTGAGAAATAGCAGTCAGAAACATTCTCAAAGCGATGTACGCAACATGCAGATTCGAATGATTAAGGAAACCAGCAAAATTCTGAAGTATAGAAACCTGAGTGTTCTTCAGATCTTGTGAATGATCGTCTGTCATCGTGGCAGGTGTATGAGAAGCATGGCCTTGCATTTGTTGCTGGGAGACCTAAGACCTTTACATTGACGAGACAAAACGTCGTCCCAACGGAAGTGTGATTGCGTTGTTTTGTTGCATGACAGGCCCTGCATTCGTCCTAAACGACCGAACATATATAAAAGAGGACTTTTAATGACGTAGCTGTGACTCGTTGGATATGAAAGTATTTTGAAGACAGTGCTGGAGCCTATGATTAAACTGCCTCCCTCAGTCCTTTGCAGTTCCAGACATGGGTTGCATTCAATACCAAAATTGCGGCTAGTGTCAAAGTCCTGCAGAGTTCGAGGAACACATAGCTTTTGGAAGTGTAAACTTTCAAGCCAAAGTAACTGGGCAAACATTCAGAAATCAGCTCAAGAAGAAGTCACACAAGAAGAGTCTTTAAGAAGTCGAGCCTGTAGTAACGAAGCTTGGAATGAGAATGAGGGACTGATATATGACGATGATGAGGAGGCTGAGGAGGAAGAGGAGGCTGGAGAGTCCGTAAGTTACCTTATTTTACCATCAGTCAACCTGGAATAATAAAATTTTAATAGATGGAGTATCCTTTAATGGCCTTGAATGTGCACATCCCCATGATCCTGTTCACAGTGCACAAAGGAGTGCGTTTCCTCACAATGGCTTTGAAAATCAGCTTGGACATGTTCACCCTTGAACTGATTGATGAAAACCCTGAACTGCTGAACACATCAACCTTTCCCAGGAGTTTGGTGCAAGTGTGGTTCAAGTGCGTACTGTGCATCGTGTCCCCAACTTTCAACGGCCCTGGGAGACAGGCCAAGATGTTGAGAGCAGCAGCAGTGCGTTTGTGGTGGATACTGAGCATCAAATACTGATGACAACAGCAGGGGCAGTGGAGTATGCAAAAAAGGTGTGACATTGATAGGATAGAGTTTGAGACAATAATTGCATGCCTCAGCGCATCTCTCTCATGGTGTTTTACGTTGCTGGCAGGTTACAGTGTCAAAGGACGATGAGGAGTTTGAAGCCAGTATTATGTATGTGTCCACAGACTATGACACTGCATTAATCAAAGTAAGTTGAAGCCAGTATTGTGTATGTGTCCACTGGCTATGGACATTTGGGTCAAAGTGAATTGCTGAAGACACATAAGAAGTCATCTAATGTTGCTTTTTCAGCATTCTTTAATGTTAGGAGGAGCATGGATGGCTTCTTTGCCTGATAGCTGCAATGATGTTTTTGAAGGTCAAAGAAGCCAGTTTTTGGCGAGGAATGATGGCACTTGAGTTTGGTGCTTTGCCATTGCTTCAACACCCCATTAAGGTTTGACTTGTTATCTTAAGACTTGTAATTGCAGCTATACAATAATGCGATGCAGTACGTTACATTATAAATGTTTGGCTTTGTCTGACTGTAGCAAGGCTTGTTCGTGGATTCTCATCCTTATAGTGCTGAAACAGTTTATTGAGCTGTTGCCATGCCATTGGACCTGTAGCCCATCACTGTCGTGAATCATGCCATTGGACCTGCAGCCCATCACTGTCGTGAATCATGCCATTGGACATGTAGCCCATCACTGTCGTGAATCATGCCATTGGACCTGTAGCCCATCACTGTTGTGAATCATGCCATTGGACCTGTAGCCCATCACTGTCGTGAATCGTGTGTGTTTCAGGTCTTAGGCTTCCCCATTGGTGGTGATATGCTTGCAATAACCTCTGGTGAGCTGCTCTTAAATTTATTTGACTCACCCTTTAGAGTGCAAGAGATAAAGCAGGCACGAGCTTTATTAATGATCTCCATATACCTCCTCTATAACAAGTGTCTTAGCTTACCCCATATTTAAAGCATTCCAACAACGGAAGGGGACTTGGTAAATTCTGCGAGATCTTGAAGGTTCAAAGTTCCTATCTTGCTTATCTGGTGCTTCCAGGTGTAGTCTCTAGGATAGAAGTGATTGAATACACTCACAGCGGAAGGGGACTTCTCGCGATTCAGGTACGAGGCAATAAAACTGATAGAAATGTTTGGGACTCACAAATGATGGTGCAATCTCTCCAAGCTGCTGTACGACCAAGGGGGTAAAGACAGTCAAGTAGGTGTGCATTGTGCCAACCTTTACTGTGAGGCTGACTATTGGTTCCACATTTCTCAGGTCTTATTTTGAGTCACACCTCGCTGTGTGGTACATTGTAACTAAACTGTTTATGCCTGGTTTTAGAATCTGCACTGAAAGAATGTGCCAAGGGCTACACGACAGCTAGATGTTTCCTTTAAGGATGTTCGTGGTGTCACCTCAATACTGATGTGTTGCTTGGTAGCAGCCAGCAGGTTTTTCTTTCCATGAATATTACCTGGCATGGCAAAATCTCAGGTAGATGCCGCAGTCAACAGTGGTAGTTGGGGCGGACCCGTGATTGATGCGGCAGGGAGGTGTGTGGGTATGGCTTTCCAGAAGGGCACAGGGCAAACATGGATGGAGAGGTAAGGATCCGCACTCAGTACTACTTTTGTATCCCTGAGAATATGGAATCATCAGGACATATATTATGCATTTCTAATTGCTCAGCAACTTGATGTCAATTTTTACGACAGTTTTTGACTTAATAATAAAAATAATGAAATTTTAAAAAGCAAGTTTGAAGGAGCCAATACTTCATGTGGGAGTGTGCTTGTTTCAAGGTATGATGCATCCTTGGGGTCTGAGGTTTCAAGCAACAATGAAGATGAGGAAGATGATGTTGAGGCAGGGGGGCATCAGGGAGACAATGATGATTATCAAGGAGGTAAGCAGGCCTTGTGTAAAAAGTGTGTTTAGGAGTGAAGCTTCAAGCTGGATCTCAATACTGCATAATGACAATGCTAGAGGTATCCCTAAAGGCTATCTTAACATTGTAAGGCATTGAGACTTTTGTTAAAATGTATCTCCTCATATCTTAATTGTGGTAGAAACTTGATAGCCATGATGACCTGACTATTGCAGCACAACTCGAGTGTTAGTTGACAAGGACACTTGGCTGTTGCACATGTTTTTTTATTCTTAATTGGACTTTCTAATGATGTGAAGGCACAGAGATGATGAGGTAAATCTCCTCTAATGTTGTGTGTGTATATATTTCCAGTGGTTGCTGCAATGTCATGACCACATTGTGCACCTCTTACTCTTATTTACAGTGGTTGCTGCAATATCATGACCACATTGTGCACCTCTTACTCTTATTTACAGTGGTTGCTGCAATGTCATGACCACATTGTGCACCTCTTACTCTTATTTACAGTGGTTGCTGCAATGTCATGACCACATTGTGCACCTCTTACTCTTATTTACAGTGGTTGCTGCAATATCATGACCACATTGCGCACCTCTTACTCTTATTTACAGTGGTTGCTGCAATGTCATGACCACATTGTGCACCTCTTAATCTTATTTACAGAAGGTTATGATGATGATTATGATGAGGAGGGTGGTGGACTGGAGAACATTGCCTATGCTGTACCATCTTTGATTTTATGGCGCTGCTTGGAAGGTCATATAGAGGCCATGTCACAAAATTTAACTGCTCAAAAAAAGAGCAGGACTCTGGATTTTGGTGGAATGGCTGAAGCAAAAGGACGTCTCAAGAAACGCTCGCATGATTCAGCAATAAGGCTTGAATTGACAGCAAACTCTGGTTCTGATGTGTGTGATCTTAGGGAACTACCTACCTTAGGTTTGAGGTGGCAGAGAGGAGAGTCCCAATTCATGAGGGAAGCTCTAGGCTTGATTGGGCCTGCATATCAAGGTGAGGATGGTTTGCAAATATATTCCTGTTTGCATGGTTTTGCAGTGCTGATACATGATATCATGTCTTTTTTAACCTTCAAGATCATAGTAGACATCAACAGGACAACCAATCAACTGCTGAAAACACCCTTCTGTGCAACTTGTATCCACATATGCATCTGCAGCAGCTGAAATGTGCCACACTTTTTCACTTGAATTGCACTCTGTACTCGGCAAAACCGATTTAAGTTACATCCTCTGAATGCTGTACCCACTACTCCAATTGATAATGTGTTAGTTGAGCACTCACCCTTGCTCCTCTCTTATGCTATCATTTCCTCATCTTGCAACTTGCCCTCTCTCGGCCAGGTGTCCTGATAACAGGTGTTGACCCCCAAGGTTCCTGTGGTGGTGTGCTACAGCCTGGCGACCTGTTACTGTCCCTGGGTGGGATGAAAGTATCAGCGGAAGGGACCATAGAGCTGTACGTGGAGGATTCGATGCATAATGAAAAACATCTTCTCATGCCGGAACAGAAGACAGTACGGAGTGGTGGAGATGCAGGAGATCAAGACGAAGAGACAGTACAGACATCTTCACTTGCTGCCATGTCTTCTCCACTTTCATCTAACTGCAATGTTATAACCAGTTCCTCGCCTGTCAAGAAGTGTAAGGAGAGACACAGGGTGATGTTTGGTCATGCAGCAAATTTTGGGAAGTTGGGAGAACGCATGGAGGTTGAAGTTGTTCGCGGGCAGCAGAGGAAGAAACTAGAAATAAGGTATGGTACTACAATGTGTCACCACTTGGCATGACAGGGAACTGTTATCTGCACCTCAGATGCACAGATAGCAGTAACTTTAAGCTTCTTTCTTTGTAGTATTTGATCATGTAACTCACATTCTCATTCTGGCGTGCTTTGCACTTTATATTGGAACCGTTTCGCCTCTAGCACCCTGATCTTGTTAGTTAGCCAATGGGCCCTTACGTTTATAATAGTTCAGCTTGTGTTGTGGGAACTTGTCTGATAGTGCTCATCTTCTATTCTTTCAACACTTTTGGATAGTCTCCGGCAGTGCCTCTCAGTGGTACCTTCTAGTCTTGGACTGAGTAGACCGCAATATATGATGGTGGCTGGATTGGTGTTTGCTCCATTTGTGGAGCCATTCCTTTACGACTATGAACCTCCTCGTGTTGGGAGGAGGAGAAGGTAAGCTCCTTGAATTGCTGCCCTATTGGAGGTTTAATGCCGGGATTGCTTTGCTCTAACTTTATGTTATCTTCAAACATTGACAGTTTTAACCTTCATCTTTTCAAGGGATCTACACACAGCAATGCTTAATTTGTGTTCATTTCCGCACTGCATGATTGTTATCATCCGCAGAGATCTTGTGATAACTGTTGCCCATTTCCAGGCTTGTACCAACTGTATGGAATGCAAGCTACCTGCATTTGGGGATGGCTTTGGAATGGAGTCTGGCTGAGAGGCCAAATGAACAGGTACACATTTAGCATAATAAGCTTAATTCAATGCTCTCTATTGATAGAAAGCCCGAAGGCAAAACTATGGAGACAGAAAGATGAGGAAAAGGTAAGGAACAAGAGCACCGAAAGTGTGTTTTCTAGTGTTAGCAAGTTCCTTAGCAACTTATGCACATTGTGCAATCTGTACATATCATCAATGCTGTTCAGAATTAAGACATGCTCAGTATGCATCAAGAAGTCATAAAGAACATGAATTCTACAAAATCGTCTTTGCAAACAGGTTGTTACTCTGATCAGCATTCTCCCAGGCAGTAATGCAAGTACAGATTACTCTGAGCTTTCAAGAAGCCCTAGGAGGTTGAAGAGGTGAGCTTAAACTACATGCAAGAAATTGGTATTGTTAGCATCATACAACAATAAGATGACTGGAAAGAGAGGATGGACATATCTATAAAATTTGTAGATTTTTCAGTTCATGAGGTGTACGGAGCTGTTGCAGATGCAACAGTTAAATGAAAGTCCTGAGTAGGCTGAAACAGAGTTGAAGACACAAAATTACTAATGTTTGCAAGTCATGAAGCCTAGGGTGAAATTATGAGTGAGAAAGTGAGCTTCTGATGATTGCGTTGTTTCTGTGAAAATCAGTCTGAATAATGTGGAGATCCTGAACATGGAGCATCTTGCCCAAGAAGTTGTGCTCCTAACATCCGCACTAGAGATCACACCTCCAGTAAGGCCAGGCATCTGGGGCCCTCGCATGCAGGAGCATCCAAGCAGTCAAAACGAGTCCACGCAAAGCCTCCCAACTAGTACCTTCCTCTCAGCATCTTTGACACCCGTTGACTCTCCCTCTTCTCATTCTAATGCAGTAAACTTCCTTAGACTTGAATTCAGCGATGGGTCTGTCATAGTCTTGGATGCGGAGAGTGCCCGCTCTCAAACCCTTCAACTGCTAAAAGAGCAATCAATCTCTTTCGCAATGTCATCAGATCTGCGTGCTTGCTTACCCTTACACATGGGACACTGGCCGGAGGATGCTGGTATGGGATCAGAAGTTGGAGGTGAAGTAACGACAAGGCAGTCAAGGCAACAAAGAAGGCGTTTAGCTATGAGACGTTAACAGATGTTGAAATAGGAGCATCTTGCGCGTTTGCAACGCTTATGCAGCAGAGAATCTATCCTAAGTTGAGGAATCAAGGTCTTAGCTTCTTAATTTATTGAGGCACATTACATTTTTATTAGCTGATTTCAAGTTACAGAAAAGGATTGGACAGTAACACATTATAGCATGACATTATCCAGACCGTTCAGAAGCTGTTGGGCTCTATTATTGATACTAGTGATTGCTCAATTAGAAACAGATAAATGCTATACCCATGCACTTGTTGATGCCAAGATCATCACCACAGCATTTCCATGACCATTCGTAGAATGTATAAGCAGACCTCGGCTATTCATCATGCGCGCTTGGTCGGCATATTGATTCTGACTTTCACATTCTGACATAAGGCACCTCGCTTTAAGCTTTTTCTAGGTAATTTGAATAACCAGCGGACATCCATACAATGGAGATACCTGCAATGCACACAAAATTGCTCAATATTAAGTTCCCTATGGTAAGAGACATACATCATCATTACCTGCAACCAACATGGGAGATATTGCACCTCGCATGTCAATTGTTTTGTAAACGGCCAGCTCTAAAACCATATACAAAAAAGCAATTACAAAGGAGCCCAAAGTAGCACCTGCAACAAGTCATGAGTGAGCATTGAAATTTCCGGTGGCTGGCAGGCATCTCAGAAACAGAATGAGCCTCTCACATAAGACTCATCCTTACATAATTCAAATTACAAAGAATCTTCCAATACGTTGGTCATGAATAAGGGGCACTGCCAAAAGCTCCAATGTCAAAAACACACTATAATTTTATTTATACTATGTCAGATAAAGACGATCACCGGCTCAAGATCTTCCCATACATGTATTAATATCAGGGATCTCACCGTAGATAGCCTCATTGTTAATGTTAAAAGCACAAATGACACAAAGTAGGCATGTCACCAAAGTCCAAGTTCCAAACAGCCTCCCAAATGCCTCCGTCACTTAACAAAACATAGTTCAACAATTGATACTTATCAACAATGACCCAGCATGAAGAAGCGCACATCTTGAGGACTAAACATTGCAAAAATTTTAGCACTAAATATAATTCTGCCATCTTCCCATGGAGAGTAAATTGAAAACTCACCAACTTCTGGTTTCCGTCTGAAGAGGGCTATTTGAAACTTGACAGGTGAAAAGAATCCAATCCACACTGCATTGAGACATGAAATGCTTGTTGTTACAGGTCTCAACATTAAATGTCTGGGGAGGGGTAAGTACCGCGATCACAGTAAGTCACATGCAAGTCTACCTGAGAATATCCTTAGAGAGGCTGCTATCAAAAGCCACCTGCCAAGATAAATAGCTGACATAATGAATACGCACTCTAGCTCTACATCTGCAAATGGATGTGAAGAGAGTAATCACTGGGCTTGCCTGTCAAAGCATGTACGTACGCCAAAGGCTATTTTCGTTAGGTAGACTCAACTTATCTTGTATTTAATTAAATGATTCGAAGCTCTACGCGGGCTCTTTCTCTATTCTCAAGATTGTCACCTTGTATTCTGCCTACTAGTGCTGCCGAGCTACCTAGCTCATCTAGGTTTTGTTCAACAACTGATTCCACGTCACCTGATTCCATTGGGAATGAGAAAGTTCAAAAGCTAGCCTCAGAGATAATAAATCTCACGGTTCTAGAGGCAAGTTGGTTGTCTGAAATTCTCCGAAAAAAACTAAATATCAGTAAACCTGCATTTGGATCGATGGCTATGGCGATGCCAGCCAAGGGAATGTCACCTGGTACCACGAGCGCTTCATCAGCCCCTCCTACTGAAACCGCACCACCAGTAGAGAAAAAGGAGAAAACAGAGTTTGAAGTCAAGCTAGAATCTTTCACACCAGAGGGCAAAATCAAAGTCATCAAAGAAGTTAGGAGCATCACCAATTTAGGTCTCAAAGAGGCCAAGGAACTGGTAAGGGGACGAAAGAATGGCCTCAGTGGCATTTCAGTTGCTTGCCTATTTTGTGCATGAAATACGAAATGGAGGCAATGCTAAAATTGCACTTTCAGTCTCGACAACTGGAATGATCAGGGACGTGGCATCAGAGCATTTTGAAGTCTAATGCATGAAATGATAAGCTATTGCACTCCTCACCGTCATATTTTGTTACTGATATTGGTTCCAGCTTACAAAATCCAGGAGCATCTTGGCTATCTATTAAATTGAGGGTGCATGTGATCTATTAGGTGGAGAAGGCACCTATAGTCGTGAAGTCTAATGTCCCTAAGGCTGATGCTGAGGCAATGAAGAAACAATTAGAGGCTGGTGAGCATTCTTCAATGTGAATACTCTACATGTGGTGTCTGCCTTTAAAATAATGATTCAATGTTCCTTAAAATGTGGAATCTGTTACCTATTAATCTACAATTTGCAAAATAGTCTGATATTATGTACTACTGAGATGTATTTGCTGATTTGTAGCTGGAGCAAAGGTGGCTCTTGAGTAACGAATTGGCTCTAGAGTAATGGATGGGCTCTTGAGTAATGAAGAACTGCAGGTTAATTGCTTGGTGCTGTCAGATATGTGTCTAGTTTGCTTACGTTCTGCCATGTGAGAATTGTGCTGTTATGGTCCCTAACAAGATAAATGGGAGATAAGATGCAGAAGATTATGCAGGCCTAAAACTTGAAGTTGTTGACAATGCCAATCGTTGTTAAATAGTAGGATATCCTCGCGATTTTCTCTCTTATTTGGCTAAATACCTATTAAACGAACTTCTTTTTGCTCATGAATACTTCTTCTACATGTGTCAATATTGATGTGACATCTTCTGCCTGCAACAATAAAGCCTCGTTACTACATAATTCTGTTCACACTATGTCGAGAGGCACCAAAACTGGAAAATGTGTGGGTTTACAGACGGAACATCCAAAACTAAACATCTCTTGATTACTGAGCTTTACTTACAATACTGTATAGAATGGCCACGAATCCATTGGTCGTCCTCTTCTTGCCATCTTTGTACATTTTTGGGGCAATATTTTCTCTGCTTCAGTTTCAGGTTATCATAACCTTGGTAGGCAAGGGAGTTGTCGAGCTTAAGAAGATACCTTCATTGTCTTCCATCCAACCTTGTAAGTTCGAACAGGTAGATCGCACGTACTTTCACTCAGAGCGTGACATCTTTCTCTGTAAATTGCAGTTGTTGTCGGTCTAAACGATTATCTTGTCAAGGTTTTCGGGTGAGGTGGCGTTTTAGCATGATCTGAAGTTGTAATTGGATTAAAAAAAAACATTTCATGTTCTCATTTAGACATGTTGTTCCTTATATTTGCCATGTTTGTGCTGTGCAGTCCCGCCCAGAAGTTTGTGCCTCAGCCTACCCATGTACTCCTGGTAGCACTCATTATGGCTGTCATTGTTCACACAGAGAGGATGCGGAGATAGGAAAAAGCCTGTGCATTACTGTTGTTACCTGGTACATTTCTTCAACTGAATTTGATGTATGTCCGTGGCCTGAATTTGTACCTAGGTATTTACAGATAACCTCAAAGCTTCATTTTAATTGTTCTCTTCTTAGACTCGCAAGATTAATTGGAAATAATCTTAAACAAATGCACAATTTTGATCTCAAAGCAAAGCATAAAGTATCTGACATGCCATCATCTTAGTTCGAAACGACCCATTCCTACCTGTTGTACAAACCTAAGGACGAATGTAGCCTGATACCTGCATGTCTACTGATGGAGTGCTGTTGCTGGATATTAGAAAGTAGGAGCTCCCCCCCCCTTGCTTCGAATATCCTTATGATCATAGGCATTGTAGCTGCAAGCAATGATGCCACTGAACAAAGTGAACAAGACAGTATTTCAAACTAGGATCTTGAAGAGCCGAATTGTGGTCAGGGCGGTGTAGTAAACCACAAGATGCTGAATATCTCATAATACAACATTGAAAAAAAGATTATTTACTCATGCAGGTATTGTATCAAATACATGGGTAGGATATGGCGATGCTGTAATTATGACTGCCAATTTGAAGAGACTTGATATTGGTTTACAGAATTTGTTATCTCAATCTCTTGCTCTCCTTTTTGCTTCGTATTTCCATGTTCTTGACCTGCAGAAGTAACCTTATAATCTTGAGACGAGGTAGGTTTTCATCTCTGCACATGACTCTGCCTTTGCAAAAAGTACAGTTGAGAACACTGTCCCAGCGTTGACTACTACTAGGCACTTCTTACAGAGGTAACAGAGCAAGCATTCCTCAAAGCTTAAATTCATAATTGGCTGAGATGAGGTCGGTTGCTACTTGCTTCTCATGTTCATACTGTGGATCCTGACTGGAAACTGTCATTGTCACTATCTGATGTAATAAATTCAAAAACTCAACATATGGCTTCTGCTTTTAGTCTGTATGCTTTTTTTACACAGAGTCAGGAGGAGCCTGGAAGTCAGCAGCACCGGCTTCACGTAAAGTAACACAAGTCAGATAATACATGTTGATCATCCAAGCTACCTTTGTACCTGAATGGATATTAAAACCCTTGACATCAGTATGTGTTCTCACCAGCTGTACATTACTCAGCATAGATTTCACCCTTACACAACTGAACAAACTTGAGCAGCATTATCAAACCAAGGTGCCTCAGCCGCCCTCTTCTTCTCAAATAGACTTATCTTGTCAACTTTCTGAAGAGTCAAACCGATGTCATCCAAGCCATTGATAAGGCAGTGTTTGCGAAAAGCATCAATCTGAAAACTATAACTGCTTCCATCCTCCCGTGAGATTGTCTGGGTTGCCAAATCCACATTCAAATTCTTGCCTGCATCATGGTAAGTAGGATAGGTGCATGATAATGGCTAACTTGAGGGGTCAAGCCCTGCAGGAACAGCTCATGCAAACAAAGAATTAAAAAATATATATATATATATATTACAGAACTAAGGAACTAAATATGGTCTGATGTGCCAGAGGCATCACTCACCTGCATCACAGTCCTTCATCAACTCATCTACATCTACATCAACTCGTCTACATCCTTCATCAACTCACCTGCATCACAGTCCTTCATCAACTCATCTACTTGCTCTCTTGGCAGCACAACTGGCAGCATCCCGTTCTTAAAGCAATTGTTGTAGAAAATGTCAGCAAAAGAAGTGCTGATGATGCACTTGATCCCAAAGTCCTTGAGAGCCCAGGGGGCATGCTCACGGCTGGAGCCACATCCAAAGTTGTCACCCGCAACAATGATGGAAGCTGATCGGTAAGCAGGCTGGTTGAGGATGAAATCTTGACGTTCGCTGCCATCATCGAAGTAGCGGAGACCTAAAGAGAGGTAACCATCAGATGAGGCACTGACAGGAGTAACCATCAGATGAGGCACTGACAGGAGTAACCATCAGATGAGGCACTGACAGGAGTAACCATCAGATGAGGCACTGGCAGGAGTATTTAAGAGTAAAGGACAGCTATTTAAGAGAAGAGGCTGAAGAAGGGTGAGACATGAGATTAAGTCAAGTGCTTAAGGTCTAAAAATTAATGATTGAGATCAATTTAGAGGATGAGGTGGCATGCTTCAAGTCAGGAGGTCCGAGCCTCACCATAAAATGCTGCACCACCAAGTCCACTGCGCTTTATGGTTTTAAGGAACTGTTTTGGAATGATCATGTCAGTGTCTATGTTCTGGATGTCCAGCTTAGCAGCCTTGCCAACTTCACAGTCAAACACCTTGCTTGGGTCGGATGTGGCAGCAGATTTACCAGCAGAGGCAGCAGCTGAAGCAGCAGCAGCAGCAGCAGGAGTCACTCGTGGAGCAGGGCGGGCAGCTTCCATGGCAGCGATCAGAGTCCCCACAACGTCATGTTTGGGAGCGGGGAGCTCAGAGACGCTCATTTTCCGTACATCTGTAAGTCCTCCAGTAACTGCTGCTGCCGCTGCCATGGCTGGTGACACCAAGTGCGTTCTGCCCCCATTGCCCTGCCTGCCCTCAAAGTTGCGGTTGGAAGTGGATGCACACCTCTCGCCTGGTTCCAGCTTATCAGGGTTCATAGCGAGGCACATGGAGCAGCCAGGTTCACGCCACTCAAAACCTGCATCAAGCAGGATGCGATCAAGACCCTCTGCCTCTGCCTGAGCCTTTACCAGCCCTGAGCCAGGCACCACCATGGCCAACACATGTGGTGCAACCTTACGACCTTTGGCCACAGAAGCAGCAGCGCGAATATCCTCAATCCTGTAGGAAGGATAAGAAACATGGAGGCAAGAGATGATATTGTATACATCCTGAACCGTTAGTTCTACATTATGCTGTAAGGAGAGGGGTGAAACATTTAGATAATCCCTGAGGTAAGGTCATGACCAAAACAGTGACAATGCTCGACAAATGTGAAATGAGTGATGAAGATGCATCGATATATGAGATTGAAGAAAGGCGTAAGGATAAATTTGGGGAACATTACACTGCATTTAATTTCCTTGATTCATGCAATTAAGCAACTCAGCTAAATTTGTGGTGTGAATATCCTATGTTGGAATATGGGTGTAGGCTCAATATGCACCCAATCCTGGCATTATGGCTTTTTTTAGTATTTCTTGTTAACTTGAATTGGCATTGGGCCCCACAAGCAGCTCATCAACTGAGCAATCACCCACCTCCTAAGATCCATCCTCTCACCTTGCATTGGTGCACGATCCGATGAATACTTTGTCCACCTTCAGTCCCTCCAGAGGTGTCCCAGGCTGCAGTCCCATGTATTCAAGGCTGCGTTGCATGGAGGAGGTTCTAGCAGGATCTGCAGCTGCTGAAGGGTCTGGCACCTGTCCTGTGATGGGGCTAACATCCTAAGCAGTAAGACAGGTAGGAGAGCATGGCATTGAGACACAGCATGGAATTTTGAAATCATGAACATCAGATATATGGCCCTAGTATATAAACTATACTTGAATCTCAGAGATGGTTTCCTACTGTGAAATTAACAAAAAAAAATGCACAACGTGACATACTTCCAGTTATCAGCACACCAGGGGTGATGTGCCCCAAATAACAGGTTCACACATGTGTGTCTAAATGTACCTGGGGTGATGTGCCCCAAGTAACAGTGGGGGCAATGTCCTCAGCCTTGAGCACCACCTCCTTGTCATACTTAGCATCTGGGTCACTGGGCAGGGAGCGCCAAGCTGCCAAAGCTGCTTCCCACGCAGCACCCTTAGGCGCCATAGGCCTGTCTCTCAGGTACTCAAAGGTGATCTAATAGTAAAGAAGAAGAGATGCTGATGGTGATGTAGCTGATGATGACGGATAAGAATGAGTTCAAGGAGCATGAGTTTGTTTATGTAAGATTTTCATGACAGGGGCTAGGACACTAAGAGGAATGCTTTGATTACTCCAGTGGCTGAGATAGACATGTCTTAAGCCAGATCTTGAACTTTTTGTACTGACATGATAGGAAATAGTAATCATGTCATATAAAGCTTTGACTACCTCATCTGGTGCAATCATTCCAGCCCTAGCACCTCCTTCTATGGCCATATTGCAAATAGACATCCTCGCCTCCATGGACAGGCCAGAGATGGCATCCCCTGCAAACTCAATCACATGCCCTGTACCGCCTGCAGTACCAATAGCTCCAATAATGGCTAAGATGACATCCTTTGAGGTCACACCTGGCTGCAGCTTCCCAGTCACAGTCACTCTCATGTTCTTAGCCTTAGACTGAAGGGAATACAGCAGGAGGAGATAGTCAGACACTCCTTCTTGCATGAGGGCTCATAACACGTGATCTGCTGGGGCAAGGCAAGGTTAGAGTGAGGATGCGTGTTGGAACATGACACGTGATCTGCTGGGTCAAGGCAAGGTTAGAGTGAGGATGCGTGTTGGAACATGACACGTGATCTGCTGGGTCAAGGCAAGGTTAGAGTGAGGATGCGTGTTGGAACATGACATGTGATATGTTGGGGTAAGGCAAGGTTGGAGTGAGGGTGCGTGTTGGAACATGACACATGATCTGTTGGGGCAAGGCAAGGTTGGAGTGAGGAAACATGTTGGAATATGGTACACGCACATTGTAATACAAACAAGTTGTTTGAGATTGATTCATATTCCTTAAATCTTGTCTGCATACCGCTCACGAACAAAAGCAACAGTTTGAGGTGAATGCACATGTTTGAATAAGCGTCTTTGTGCCATGCACGTACAAGTACCAGGCTCTGAGATGAATGTACGTACCTGGACTAGAGTCTGAGTGGCCAACACATGTTCCACTTCACTGGTGCCAATTCCAAATGCAAGAGCTCCAAATGCTCCATGAGTAGCAGTGTGAGAGTCTCCACACACAATGACTGAACCAGGGAGCGTAAAGCCCTGCAAGTCATCACATTCTCTATGCAATTCACCTGTATTGCATCTGAGTTAGAACTGCAATAGGTACATTACTGCAACGCAACAATACATGTATTATTTCCTTCACTTCATGGTTTTTACATACACTGCTCAAGTTATGCTTATTCCTTCCGAGTACAATTTCAACTGCTTTGCATAGACTCGCCTGCTCAGGACCAATAATATGAACGATCCCCTGGCGCTTGTCGTCCATGGCGTAATAAGTTAGGTTGAAGTCTTTAACATTCTCCTCCAATGCTAAGACTTGAGTTCGGCTCTCAGCCTAAACGCATACAAATCAATTGTAAACAAGCATTCATGCATGCAGTGCATGCCAAATAGAGATGGTTCTCATGCATGGATGTCATGTATGCTATTTAAGTAACTGCATAGATGCTAGAAGATCCTAAGCCTGAGACGTGCCTTATTCAATAAGGTATATCACATGATAATCAGTCACCTCTTTGATAAACGTTTCAACACTGCGGAATGCGCTACGGTCAGTAGTTGGCACGTTATGGTCGACTGTCACTAGAGTACAGTCAGGGCGGCGCACTCGCCTCCCAGCACCTCGTAAACCCTCGAACGCTTGTGGAGAAGTCACCTCGTGCACGAGGTGTCTGTCAACATATATCAGTGACCCTGAATCGCCACCGTCGTCTACAAGGTGCTGATCCCATATTTTATCAAACATAGTTTTTGAAGCAGATGTTAAAGTGGTAATGGGGCTCCTTACATGGCCATATCTTTTTGGGAGCTGCGCAGCAGGTGTGAGGAATAGGGATACGAGACACTGCTTTAAAAAGACATTTATAAAAAAGAAATATATAACATAAAGTCTCTTGCAATAACAAACAGCAAGAGTTATTGTACCTGGCGCGCGCTGGCATGCTTCGTTCGCATCATGTCTGAATTGACGCCATAGCGGATCATTAAGGGCATTAGACGGTGTGTGCAGGATGCGTTGTTATTACACGGTACGTGCTAAAGCCTAAGCAGATGGTTACATACAGGTAACTGATGGCATGCCATAGTGCTCCTAGCATTCACTACGGTGGCTAAAATTGCTGCGAGATTTCAAAATGATTTCAGTGCTATCAGGCACATCAAAAGGGCTATCAGCACAAAGATCGAGCTTAGTGAAAGTAAGCTGGTATTAAAGTGATGACAATGGGGATTTTGTAGCTCTAACGAAGCTTTTTTGCAGGCCACAAACGCTCTAAAACTTCATAGACCTGCAGCTAGAGCCGTAAATCATTTCTCTCGAACTGACCTGCAACAGCAAGTTCTGGAAACAAAGATCAGTTGCAGATCATTGACGTGAGAGTCATCCAACATTACGTGAATTACAATATCCTACTAAGCGATTGTTGTAGTGATGTAAGTAATCACACCTTGTCCGTGTAGACGTGTTGGAGTAAGCCGAAGAGAGGGGGTTTTCTTGTTTGGATTTGGTAAGTGTTTCGAGGTAGATACAAAAATAAACAGGAACACCATGATAAGGGTAGCTGAGGAGCTCTGTGATTGTTAAGAAATAGAAAATCTGGACACTGTGTTGTGAGTTTATGGCATTGGCCATGTCTTGAAATCTCAGGTGGTAATGATGATGATGATGAGGAGGAGATTTACACTGTATGCAAGCTTCAGGTATGCAGGGGAGCGGCTGTGTGCTTGCCATGACTAAAACACCTTTTTGGTGTGCGGTTTCCCGGTATGCTGCAAACTCATTACCATGCTCTTGACAGTGTGAAATGCCAGCCCCACTGCTCCTTGTCTCAGATCAAGTACCAAACTACTC
Organism: Chlamydomonas eustigma; assembly: GCA_002335675.1. Classification (NCBI taxonomy): domain Eukaryota; kingdom Viridiplantae; phylum Chlorophyta; class Chlorophyceae; order Chlamydomonadales; family Chlamydomonadaceae; genus Chlamydomonas; species Chlamydomonas eustigma. The sequence continues at coordinate 579,338 of BEGY01000023.1, read as the reverse complement.
TAGGGCCTTGCATTCTTCATTATGACTTGTAATGGCCATTTCTTATGCACCTCAAATTGAAGTTAAACACCACAATGAAACAAGATCTCACACTGTGCAGGTGGGCATGTTTGGTGACATTAACAAGTGGCAAAGCAAGTTGGATCAGATTGCCACAAAATATGATACTGGTGATGAAGAGGGACTGCACCACATCTTCACAGGTAATCAGGAAATCTGTCCCTAATACCTCCTACTCATAGCTGCTGTTATGAGACTAGACATCCATGACACTTGTGATGTCAATGTCCTGCTACTTGGTAGCTGAGCAGAATTTTTTCTGGTATAGATTCATTAATGCTAGTGCTGAGGAACATGGAGTATGCTGGGTACGCGACAAGTGCTGGGAAGACATTTGACAACATTGATGATGCTGAACAAAAGTTTAACTCCGTCCTTATGGAGGTAAGAGGGAACACTTGCATGCTGTATGTACATAAGGGGTTGAGAGTATGTTCAGATTGATGATCAGTAGGGTGGCTGGATTGTTTACTCCATCGCGTTTATATTAAATCTGCTGACCTCATTGCACGATTTCATGGACAGGAGAGGCTAAAATTCAAGGAGGAGACTCTGGTGAATGTTGATGGCAGGAAAAAGACAAGTGTGCTGGAGGCTAAGGGAAGTAAGTCAAAATGCTAGGAGGGTTGAAGCGAAGGCACAAGTATGTTAGTCCCAGCATCAAGGTGTGATACCTGAACACTATTTTGCTCATGTGCTTTACTGGCTCATAATGTGTTCCATTCAAGGTCATATTTAAAAGAAAAATATGCTCAAAGGCAGAGTGTGATGACCTTAAGGCTTGCTCAGTTTGTGAGGTAAAATGAATTCTGTCTGAATTGTAGGTGAGGAGGGGCTAGATAGATGGCTTTGTATGACCCTATTGATGGCGGTGGAGGGCAAGATCAAAATTCCTAAGATAGGATCACCATATGAGCTAAAACAGGTGTGCTATGTCTGATCGCAAATGGCAGCAGATATAATGTTTGCACTGTTTGAAATAGTTGCAGAGCATAATTGCTTTCAGTTACACTCTGATGTTTTGCTAAGGCACTGAGAAGAGATGTAGTGGTTCTTCGTGTAGCAACCCTGTGAGCACCCTATCACTAACCCTGCATAAAGAATAGCTGGATCTTCCAAGTGCTTAAAGTGCTGCATGCCTAGGTCCTGACTAACTTGGGAGGTATCAGTGCCGACAACTTGGTGGCCATAGAGCTCCTCTGGACTCCTCAGGTACTCATTGAAGAGCCTAATTTACTCCAAAATCTGCATCACGTAAGCCTGAAAGCTACTGACCATGAAGCTACTGGCTTCCTTGTTATCGTATGACATCTACTGCGCAGAGGACTTAACGCTTCCCCCACTGTAAATTGTTGCGACAGGAGACAAATGATTCGTACAGCAGACAAGAGCTTCTTGAGGACTACCCAAGCCTGGTAACACTGACTTAATAGGGTGTGCAGACACAAGTATTTTAAGTGCGGTGTGATATTTTGAGCAGCAATTTACATAAGCCCTGAATGAAGGGCTGCTAAATGTAAAAGTCAGGGTTCACATGAAACTAGTGATTAGCATGCGCAGAAAGTATCCTAGGTATTAGATAACAGCATCAATACAGCAAGTACCTCACTGAAGATACAGTAGCAAGCATTGGTTAGAAAGCTGCAAGCTTGAGATTTGATTAGCAAAAAACACTGATTGTTTCAGATACTCTCTACATGTACTAATCATACAAGCATGCCTGCATGATATCTTGCGCAAGAATTGAAATGTAAGTCTCTACCAGCTAGGAGGGGATATAACAATTTTTTACACAAAGTCATTTTCTCAGAAATTCAGAGGCAAGTGCCAAAAGGACTTGTCCTGAGCATTCTCAGGCATTTTTAAGTAAAGACAAGCAGATAGTGTTAGGTAAATGATATATTTTTATCTCTGTTCTCTGAAATAACATGTAAGTGCGTACGGTATTTGCGTACGTAAGTGCTCACCTACCCAACATTTGTTTCTGATTATTCTATTATTGGATAGCCATACATGCAAGCAAAGCACATTCAGTACGAGGGCTTACACCACATTGCACTGAATTTTTTGTCCATTGTCTCAAAGTATAATCTACGGTCCTTTGCTCCTTACTCCTCAGATTAGATCTGCTTTGAGGTAAACTATATCCTCAGGTGTAAAATAGCGTGCATGGTTGGAGCATGCCAGGGATCAATTCACGGGAGGAACCGGAGAAAAGAGGTTCCTGAATGTGTTGGTGTTTTCTACAGTTGGAGAATGTTTATATCGCAGCCTTAAATCAAGTTGTAACAACAAATAATAGTACGTGATGTTTCTTTGAATGTATCCCTGTCCTTGGTTGAAGAGTGAATCCACACATTGCTCGTAGCTGTGCAACTGATACGCTCAAGACTCCTCAACCGAAGTTATCATCATCGCCTACAAAATTTAAGGGCAGATCATACATATGTTCATGAGTGATCTCAAAATCCTCTGCATCCTCCTCTAATTCAATCCCTATCGATTAAGAATGACAAGGCGAAATATGCTTAAAATAGCATGCCTCTGCATCTACGTAGTCCTTTTAGTAGATCTTGTTAATGCTGCCAATGAACAAGTTGAACAAGTTGTGAAAGCTTCAGAGATTATAAAGTCTGCAGGGGCTGCAAACCTGGCAAATGGAAACGGAGATGTTTCACCTGCAGGTTTGAATTGTTGCGTCTAACTTTCAAGCATACTTCAACTAGCTGAAAATATATCATGTTCTTCAAAGGTGCATGTGCTGGCGATGTTAAAGCTTTCTGCAAGGACGTTGGGCCTGGAGAGGGCAGGATAGCTTCATGCTTAACCAAGAGAATTCGTGCCCAGAAGCAAGGAAATGTTGTTGGTAGGTGCATTTATAGCTCTTATATCTAATTTTTAACGTTGTTTATTCCGTTAACACAATGCTTGGTGATTGACAGGTCGTAAAGTGAGCAATAAATGCTCGAACGAGCTAGCGCTTTTCAAAATTGACCGCTCCTCCAACATTAACAAAGACGTTCCCTTAGGTACGCAGGGTTCTGAATATACAATTTCATCACTGATCTGCATTACATCACTGTATCTGATTGATCTCACATCTTCATGACCTTCCTGTAGCCCGAGCTTGCAAGGACGATGTGGAGAAGTTGTGCAAGGGGATATCTGATGAAACACCTGGCAGCATCCTGGGTTGTCTTAGGTGCAATATCTTCCTTGTAGAGTTTTTGACTTATTTCTGATTCTTTTATGCTCTACGCCCTAGGGACAACAAGAACAAGATCGGTGGGAAATGTAAGACAGAGGTCTTCCGAACTCAGCAAGAGGTATTTTTTGAAGTTCCAATGAGTACCAGAACTTTTCCTCAAGTACTTGCTGAACTTCCAGGTGTCTGAGGACTACCGGCTTGATTACAAGTTGTACAACCTGTGCAAAGATGATGTGAAGAACCTATGTGCTGATGTGGAGCCTGGTGATAACAGAGAAGTGGAATGCTTGGTAAGCCAGCAATGGACTGCAGGTTTGCAGGAGTGAATGCACTACAAATTTTCTGAAAAAAGAAATGTAGGCCCAAGACGAATCGAGCAAAGACCCCCTCGTGAGATGTCTGCATTATGTATCTTGAAGGATTCCAAGCGCCAGCATGTGACCTGGGATTGTCAAGCACAACTGTATCGAAATGAGAAGGAGGCTGGAGATGATATCCGCTTGTCAGTACGCCTCTTCTCCAAGTGCTTAGGCGATTATGAGAAGTTCTGCAGTGATGTTGAGCCAGGACATATGCGAGTACAGGTGAGTGTATTTTTACAAGAACCTGGACACATCAGAGTGCAGGGTTGTGTATGTTCTGCAACCAATTCTACACCTGAGAAAATGGAGTGCAATGTCATTATAATGCATTTTCAAGAAAAGATCGATCACAGCTTGATGAAATACAGTTCTCTGAATCTTCACACTGGTTTCTTGGTCAGGAAGATGTGGTCTGTGACAAGATATTTTCCATCCATAATGTGTTTCGTCTACCATGGATTAGCAAATGCTGCTTCCCTCGCTGTGAAGAAGAAAGTGGTCTCTGCTTCTGTGCTTGTAAAACAGTATAACTTCAAACTTGTTATTTGAACATGCTGGAGTACAGGAGTGCCTGGAAGATAACATGGAGGATTCCAAATTCAGCTCAGAATGCAAGGAGGAGTTGGATGACATTATTGCGAAGCGTGTCACCGACTTCAAGCTTGACACTACACTTCGAGAGGCTTGTGAATCTGACTTGCAGGTGAGGTTTTTAGGATGCTATGCTATGCTATGCTACCTTCTGGTAACCTCCACAGCCATCAGAGAAAAAGACATCTAGAAATATTTCTCGGATACTGGCCTCATGCAGATAAGGTCACTAGGCCTTTACCTTGGGTATGAAAATGTCATTTACACCTACGTTATATTATGGTGCAGGATATGTGTGCTACCACCTTAAAAGCCATGGATGATGACAACAAGGTGAAACGATCCGCACTTAACTGCCTCCAGCAGTACAAGGAGGAGCTTAAGAGTGAGAAGTGTCAGGCTGAAGTACACAGACGCACCAAACGTGCTGCAAGAGACATCCGCTTTGACGAGGTGCTGGCAGATGCTTGCCAGGAGGATAGGACAAAGTTCTGCAATGATGTCCAGATGGTAGGTCATGGATGAGCATCTTAAGTAAAGAAGCAGAAATGGCCACTGAAAAAGATTTCGTATGGTCTCTTTGCAGCTTCCCAGTCAGTTTTGATTTCTTGTGGTATTTTAAGCCTGGACGCCCTTAGTGTCATGCAGCACTTGAATAGATATTCTCATCCTCAACCTCTAAGTAAAGGGTGGAATATTTATTTTACTCTTTTGGATTCAGTATTTGAGACAATCATGATAACCACATTTGCAGGGTTCAGCCCGCGTAATTCGCTGCCTTCAAGAGCACCGGAGCTCCTTGGCTCAGAAGTGTGCTGCAGCCATGTTTGACCACGAGGTGCAGATGGCTGAGGACATTGATTTCAAGTACCCTATGAAGAAAGCTTGTGCCTGGGAGATATCCACCTTCTGCAAAGACATTCCCCATGGTCACGCAAGGGTAGTCAGGTAAATTAAGTTCCACGAGGCCATGCTTGCATGAATCACCAGGTAAGTATTTTACCACAGCTGCATGATGTAGTTACTCATGATGAAATTTGTTGTGTGATCATCTTGTCCGTACATGCAAATTTCATCATGTCCTGAAACTTGTGCCCTTTACAAATATCTGCTCTGACCTACACCTCCTGATCCTGACAAGATCCTTATGCTCTTTGTGCTTACTAGATGCCTCCAGGACAACATTGAAAACACTGACATGTCAAAGGAGTGTAAAGATGAGGTCACTCGCGACAACAACCGCATGGGTACTGACTACCGATTGAACTACCGCCTCAATCATGCTTGCGAGTCTGACATCAGTAGGCTGTGCTCCAACATGTGCAGCACGACGCCAGGTTCTGCTTGTGGAGGTCTAGTCTTGCAGTGCCTACAGGTGAGATTTATTCGACCCTGGCTGAGATACTGCACAGCTCTCTAAGGGTTGTACTAAAAAGACACACACGTGCCTCAAAGCAGGAATCATGAAGAACCAGCACAGATCTTAGCATGATTGTTAGGACTTGCTCCAGATGCAGACAAAATGCCTTGCTGCTATTTGAGGTTTTAATGATCCATAAAATGTTCAGGACGTGTGCTTTGATGTTGGACTTCAACCCTACTTTGATCCTGCAGCACTCTTTCATTTTGATCAGTATTTATTGCTATCTGTCAGGACAAGCAAGATAACATCACCAGCCAGACTTGTCAGGACGAAGTATTCTACTATGAGCTCATGGAGGTGTGAGATGATTGGTTTGGTATCCTCGGTACATCCCAGGACAGTTAAATTTTATGTTGTCTGTTTATATTTATTCTCGAAGATGGCCCATCCCTCTTGATGTACCTGCTTGGCACTGCATGGATACTGTTGACTTGAAAGTCCTGGACTCTTCTTATCACCATTTGCTCAGAAGCAAAGCTACATTAATGTTCTGAATACAAACAAGTTGCCTGATCATTCACATAGGTTTCTGACTTCCGCAATGATGTTATCCTGGCTGAAGCATGTCGAACTGATGTGGAGGCGTACTGCAAAGACACGGAGCCTGGTGAGCCCAGAAATGTGATGTCTGACATGTTAGATCTGTCAAATTAAAAGGACATATTGCTGCTGGCTTCGTGCATGTGATCAACCTCTCACAACTACCATCATGGAACTCAACTCGTACCTCCCCACTCATTGTCTGTCAGGGGAAGGTCGTGTTCATACTTGCTTGCGCTTCAACAAGGACAAAATCAGTGAGAGGTGTCGCAATGAAGAAATGAAGCTGGCAGCACTGGAGTACCGCGACATCAGGCTTCGTCCTAAGCTGAACAAAATGTGTTCTGAGGAGAAGGCTGTGTATTGCAAGGTGATTGTGACTAGGGCATACAAATGTTGTAAGTAGTGACTAAAATTCCTGCATCATCAAGTAGAACCAAGTCAATAGTGCCTTTTTCATCTCAGGCACTTCCTGGAGAGGTGAAATGCATATCATGCGTCATCTTTTCATAACCACTAAGGTGAGATGTAGGGATAAAGAACATTTCTTTAATGTTGGCAGGATGTGAAGCCTGGGAAGGCTCGCGTGGTGAAGTGCCTGATGGAGAATATGGCACAACCCAACTTTGGTGAGGAGTGCAAGGAGGAGCTGCAGAAAAGGGAGGATGTGATGAAGAGTGACTACAGATACGACATCGGTGTGTTCACAAGCTGCAAGGTAAGAGCATGGCAAGGACAATTAGTGGAAACAGTGCTGGTAAACATTGTTTCAAGGTCTCAAAATCAAGAGACATGTTCATACTTTGTACAGGGATTGCTTCTGTTTTTTCCATCTGGCTGCGTTCACCGTTCGTTATACCCTTTGACAAACCGGTGCGATCATTACCCAAGTGCCTACTCATGTTTAATGTCTGGTTTTCTTGGCTTCAGGCTGATGTTGATGCTCACTGCGCTGATGCTAAGAACAAGCTGCGAGGTAATGCAACAGTGTTAAAGTGCCTTGTGGACAACTTCCGGTCTGTGAGTGAAGCTTGCCAGACAGAAATGAGTCGTGCTGTGCGCATTGCATTGTGGGACTACAAGCCAGGAGCAGGATTGACCATGGCATGTGATGCTGATGTCTCAACTCAATGTCCAAGAGTAAGTTGGATATGGAGGAACAACTCTCAAGAAGAATGGGCTCTAGCTTGACAGATGTCTGACACAACTGTGATTGACAGCATTATACCCCTCTACACGCCTATTCTATCGCTCTGAAATATGTCCTGTTTTGATTCAATATGAGTTTGTGGTTAAACAGATTTTCACACTACAACCCGTGGCATCTGTTAAATGTGCTGCAACATGCTGCAACATGTACCTAAATTTTTAATTCACCAACAGGGATCACGTTCCAAATCTGGAGCTGTCTTTACCATCGGTGTGGTTGGGCGCTGTCTGTCCAAGTCCTTGGTGGAGGGTAAGAGACTTGAGCCCAAGTGCCGCGACTTGGTATTGGTGGCAGCCCCCAAGGATGCTCGTGCCTATTTTGATTACCCTGAGAGCACCAGTGCCCTCATCAAACGCGTTGCGGAGCTGCAACAGATAGCAGGATTGAATGGAGTGCTTGTTGCCCCTGGAGCACGTGGCGGCAGTGCTGTGACAGTGACAGGATGGGTGGCGCTAGCCTGCATTGTCAGCCTGGTGGTGGTCATCATTGGTGGTACCTTAGTAGTGTACCGCAGGTTCATCGGTGTGGATAAACCTCACACTATGCATGTGAAGATGGGAGATGCTTGAGGAGGGTGTGAAATGATTTATGTTTAAATGGTGAAGCATGAACTATCAAGTACCCCAGTGTTGTGAGTATCCATATCTTGTACTTTAAACAATGTTCCAGGTGTGGGCTGCTATTTCTGTAATGCAGCTTGAAATATGAATTTGATTCGCTGACTGCGATCTTCTTAATGTTGAGGAAAAGTACAACACTGTCGCTATATCTCCCTTGTCCGGCCAGAGGTAATCAAAAACTTTAACTAGGTGGGCTAATACCTTGCATATAAACTTCTATTATAATGTCTTCGCAGCAAATCCTGACAGCAAGGCTAGCAGTTCAACGAGCAAAATAAACTTATTCAGAACAACAGGGTTTTGTAAGGAAGTTATAAGGAGGCCATGCAGTTTACGAAGGTAGAACAGCGACACTGCTTAACAAACGAATTTATTAATTAAGGCAAAACAGGAGGCCTGCTAATGCAAGTTGTTGGAGAGATATCAGTAGTTTTAAGCTGCAGGGGCTTTGCAGTATTCAAACAATCTTTTCCTTTCAGAAAAACGTGAATAATTTGATTCTCTGTATTGTATTTTTCACAGCACTGATTTAATAGAAAAACGTCATCAGAAATAACAGGAACTTTTAAAAGGACCTTCCTCAACTCAAAATTGCGCAGAATCACCATACATACACATGTATCAATACAAACCTCCCTGGAACAAAATGCACAGCTCTGCATGAAATATTAATCTAGCACTGCACAGCATGTGAGAATGATCTTCATTTTTCTGTGACAAGAAAGAATGTGCGACCCTCAGATCTATAAATGAAGTGACAACCTAGAGTACAGGACATGAAATAACTTACATGTTGAGCCCTCTGCTAACAAACATGACAAAAACATTGTAGATAAGTCACAGGGATAGAGTACAATCCATATCACAGCTCACTGAAGGTTTCATAAATAATAAAACAGAGCCTTCAACCATGTTCGCAGACTGATCCAGATTTCACTACTTTATCAGACATTTCATGACCTCCAAGCAACATTTAGTACCAAATCCTCTTCTACAAAGGAAATTCTGGCCTCATAAAGTACGTGATCAAGCAATTCATATGTAACTGAAGAAGAAGAAGCAAACACATTAATGTGTGTGTCAGCAGTTTGTTGTTCATATCCTACAGACAGTTTCCGACTGCAATGTGGCAGACGCCCTTCAGGGCTCGTGTATCTAAACCCTAGGGTGGTCACCCTGCCCAACATTAGAACTGCCTGCGCATGCCACACCCCTGCTAGACCAAGTCCTGCAGATTCTACCATAAGCAAAGGCCCCATTGCTGCCACTACAGACCTCGTCATGGCCAAAACCATAAAACGGAAGTCCTCGGCTCCTACCAAGGCCCCATCTAGAACATAAGCCATGGCGTTGATAGGCAACATCAACAAGGCCCAGGGCAGCAGAACAGACACAGCTGACAGCACCTCTGAATCCTGTTATCCAAGGATGAGGGAGAAAACAAATTATTGAGGAACAAAACCTTTTTGAAAAGAATTTCAATAAGGCATTAGAAGCATAGGAGGTTGAGTTTAGGGAGACAGCAGGCACCATTTGCAGTCTCTAAAATAACAGTGCATAAAGTAATAAGTTTAAGTCTCCTTCAGACTTCACACTGAATGTCGTGGACCTTGCTCTTGCTCTTGGCTTCCACCTGTGAGTACAAGTGTGGCCAGTGCAGGCTGGCAAGTGTGAAAGCAGCTGCCAGAGTCAAACCCAGAGCAGAGCCCAACTGAAGAAGATGGTCTGTAACCTTCCTGCAGGGATAAATGATATGCAGGGATAAATTATATGCAGGGATAAATGATACGCAGGGATAAATTATATGCAGGGATAAATTATATGCAGGGATAAATTATTGATGTATTAAGTCGTAGATGCATGGCGTGCAATGTACCAATAATAATATGTTGGGCTCAAGAGCTGAGGCGGCAAATCGAGGCACAACTCATACCTCTTCCCCCACATCAAATAGAGGTAGTTGCCTGCATAGCGCGACCAATAGCTGCAGAGTGTGATCAGAAGCTGCAGGGTGTGACCAGAAGCTGTCACAACTTGCAAGGCCAAGCTCTTCTGCTAAACATTCACCACAGCTTGCATACACAAATTACATATCCTCTGACTTGTATGAGAAGTACATTTAACATGTGATTCATCTTCAACTTGTATAACAAGTACATGTAACGCATGTAACATGTATGTCATCTTCAACTTGTATAACAAGTACATGTAACGCATGTAACATGTATGTCATCTTCAACTTGTGGGCACCTCATAACAAAAGCCATGCTCCAAAGTAAGCTAAGATCTCCCATCTAGCAAAGTCAAATCAAAGGCTTAAGGTTTTATTTCAGTCCTTGAGTACCACAAGCATATCACTTCTTAACACCGCTTTGATCATACCTCCTGACACAATCCCATAATCAATGAGCATATTCCTGCTGATCCTGTCCTTACTTGTGCCTGCTGATCCTGGCCTTACTTGTGCCTGCTGATCCTAGCCTTACCTGCTGCCAACCACTCAGCCACAGTGGTGGAGACCGCAGCCACATTCAATCCCATCCCTTTGCTACCTTGTTCCCATAAACCTGGCAGCCAAGGCAGTGGAAAGCTGAGTAGCTGTGACAGCAGAAGATGCAGTATATTGGTGGAGAGGGGTGCGCATGTCCTGGAGAGGGGTGCACATGTCCTGGAGAGGGGTGCACATGTCCTGGAGAGGGGTGCGCATGTCCTGGAGACTTAATAAGGCTCATGCGCTACCTGTAGCTATAAGAACATGCTGCATGATGCTAGATAGCTTTGCCAGTACCTTATCAGAACAAAATCACGATCCGGCTGCATTAGTTGCGCATTAGATTCATCACTACTGTCCAGCCTCATCAGCTGCAGTACACTATCAGCATTGAGGTACAATGAAGTGCTCACTGAGAAACCTAGGAGCAGGGCCTGGGTTAGGGTTTGGCCAGCCTGTAAAAGGTGGGGTGTGTGATATCAGGATGAGTGGAAGATGGGGAATATGGCAGGTTAAAAGAAAGAGTTTGAGTTGAAGGGTGAAATGAAGCCTTCAAACATTTGTTATGCGGAAATGTGTTTGACATTCCACATTTTGAATGGAAATCATTACACTGGAAGGAGGTAACAATGTCATAGAAGTAATGGCTCATTTTTAAAAGCTGGAAGGCCTGAGGCCAGGCATTCATAGGAAATCTACAAAGCAGTACATAGCTTTGTACCCTGCTTGAGCAGGGTTGTAAAAAGCAGTGCACAGCCTGAGCAGGGCTGTAAAAAACAGCACACAGCCTGAGCAGGGTTCTACATACAGTCCACAGCCTGAGCAGGGTTGTACATACAGTCCACAGCCTGAGCAGGGTTGCATAATATACAGTCCACAGCCTGAGCAGGGTTGCATAATATACAGTCCACAGCCTGAGCAGGGTTGTACATACAGTCCACAGCCTGAGCAGGGTTGCATAATATACAGTCCACAGCCTGAGCAGGGTTGTGCATACAGTCCACAGCCTGAACAGGGTTGTACATACAGTCCACAGCCTGAGCAGGGTTGTACATACAGTACACAGCCTGAGCAGGATTGTACATACAGTCCACAGCCTGAGCAGGGTTGTACATACAGTACACAGCCTGAGCAGGGTTGCATAATATACAGTCCACAGCCTGAGCAGGGTTGCATAATATACAGTACACAGGTCTCAGAAATTGTTTCTGTACCTTATCCTTGTCATCAGCGCCAAGTGCTGCTGCAACCATCGGTGCTGCTGCAGTTGAAAGGAAGTTAAATACAACAAATACCATCCCAAATACTGAGTTATTTACTCCTAGGGCTGCCTGTACACACGCAGCAAACCCCCATTTAGATCTTCACTTTTGAGGAAGAGATCATGCTTTAGGTCTAGAGCACCTTAACTGCCTTCCCAGATATACAAGGCCAACACAAATCATTCTCATATTCAGGCATTGAAAACAATATAATAATATATCTTAAAAAAATTTAACATGGTTCAATATCATGACTTACACTCTTATAATATCAGCTGTCCATACCCAAAAACTCCACCTTATCTCTCTCCTGTAGTCTCCTATTTACCTTATCAACTTCTCACCAGTTCAGATTGGCCAATTTGTCCAACTAGAGTAGTGTCCACAAAAGCAAGGAGAGGGTCTGCAGCTAATGCCAATACAGCTGGAGCAGCCATGCAAGGAGAGGGGAGAGGGTCTGCAGCTAATGCTAATACAGCTGGAGCAGCCATGCAAGGAGAGGGGAGAGGGTCTGCAGCTAATGCTAATACAGCTGGAGCAGCCATGCTCATGATAGCTGCGTCATAGGGTGACGGTGTCAACAAATAGGAGCTCCTCTCCAAGGTCGACGATATGTTGAGACAGCGTTCTCAATAGTGATGACTTGAAATGTTACAATTATTTATTTTGAATTAGGCGTTTGGAAATAAGTTGGTGGTTATGGTATGTATTGAGTAGCTCCTGGTAGCAGCCGTAGTCTTGGCATGGCCAGCAACATGGGTAGCTGGATTATTCTTACTGATGCTAATGGCTGAGGTATTCTGTCCCCCATGCAGGCATTTATCCAAATGGCCTCTGAACATCGCGACACCACAGGAAGTCTAGATTATGGATTCGATGAGAGTGAGGAGTTCTAATTTTCAGAGATATTTACAGATGCACCGTTTGAGTGCCTGGTGTATATAATAGTTTTTGGTTAAATCCACCTGCTTTAGCATTATTATTATCATCAACTGGTGTTCCTGTGGATAGTTACTTCAAGGAACATCAGGAAGGAAACCATCTAATTACATCGATTTTATAGTATAGTCATCATCAAATTGACCGTCATGAAACATTGGCGGTTAATTTTAATTACAATCTACATCTGCATGTTCAGTGGGTAATGATAATAATAAAATGCCGAAGCGTAGCTTGACGTAGAGGACAGAAGAACTCTGCCTCACCGTTAGGTAGATTCTACAGGGCAGTAATTAGTGAGAGAATAAGTATGATCACCTACTGACACAGGAATATAAATTAATATTCAGTTTGGAGCTAAACTCATCAGCGGATCATCTACGTCCACTTGAGGATTTGCGCAAAACTCTTCCAAAGCCCTAACCCTCAGACATGGGCTAACGGTTCACTTAGCGCTATAGTTCTCCTCAAAAGCGCTAACATGTGGACTTTCTGATATAGAGTAGGATCTGTAGGCGACCTAAGTCATGACGGAATTCTTGAGAATTTTGGCACTCCTCGCATCATTTCTTTCCTTTGAGAATGTCAAGTCTCGTGAAATTGATTATTATCCTCATGAAGTCCAACTAGATAAGTTGACAGCCTCACACGTGGGAGATACATATCTCAGCCTCGCTGAAGAGGGTAAGCTAAAAGGTATTGCACGTCTTCTTTTTCTGTGATACGCACGTCCATAATTGCTTCTGATTACCAAGTGCAGCAGGTGCGCAACTTACTTTATGCGAGTGCGAGAAGGCCACAGGACCCCCTTTTGGGTTAGGCTGCAGCAAGGAGGGTTGGTTCATCTCAAACTTCGAAAACCAGGGGACATGGGTGAGCTACATGATCACACACATACGACCAGGTTGTCCTTTTTCCATATATTAACAGAATGTGGTCATAATTCTATTTCTGACTCTAGCTTAAATAACCTGAGCTTTCCTACCCATATGTCAGCAGATGGCTGGAGGAGGCCTGGTACCCCTTTCACATGCCATCTGTTGCCGACCATGCGTACCCACAGAGTTACCAGTCCCGCCTCCACCTCTGCATGCTTCTCCCCCTTCACCTCCAGCTAATGCCATGCCTTCTGAATCAAGCAATTCTCAGTCTTCTCAAATGAGAGCAAAGTCAGAGGAATTAAACGATGTAGGCAAAACATTGCATGATGAGCCCAGGAATGACAGGAACTCTCTTGTAGACACTGCGAAACTCAGTGCACGCTCCATCAGCAGCTGGCTCAGCTTGCCATTACCCATATCATCACAATATTCTTCTTCAAAGATGAACCAAGGGAGCCTGCCCCCTGGACTTGGCCCCTCACACTTCAATGCCTCAACCTCTCACACTTTACAGCCCCTGGCTGTCATCTCTGTAGGATGCCATCCTGCCTCTGGAAAAGCCTTCAGGGCCTTGCAATGTGAATTGGATGGCTCAAGCTTCGTAACAGGTGAGACCTTTGTAAATTTTCAGACATGTGGAATTGTTTTTTGCTATTACTAGCCATCGTCCTGCTGGCAGCCAAATGAAAACATAGTAATTTTTATGTTGGGACCTCTTCACAGCAGTTTTGCCAGATGCAAAGTGATAATTCTGTAATTTTTTTTAACATCTTTTTTTTAGATGTTCATCGTTCATCCGATTGACTGCTTGCAATACTTGGCTTAATGTATTAAACAAAGAGGAACAGCCCCTCATGAGCCTCCTAAATTGTGCATTCCTTTTCTGGTGTAACCCAGGTTTCTCACAAGCTGAGCGAGTGGTTTCCTATTACTTTGATGTCTATTACCCTGTAAGTAGCTTCTGTGCTTTTGTACAGCTAAGCTGCATGTTTAAGTGCTCAAGGATGTTACTCCCACTCACCGACCTCAGTCTGAAAAGAGATCAGCAGAAGATGAGTGATATCGAAATTCCTTTTTCTCATGGCTTCCTCCTAATCTCAGGTGGGTCAGGTGGAGTGTTGTACTCCTGTTGTGCTGTTAAGCTCAGGAGAGATGTGGGAAATTGTGAGATGTGGTTGTTCCAGCTCTGAGACCAAGGTGAGTAGGAGAAAAGGGGATGTTGTTGAGCTGAAGATGTTCACTTAAGGCTTCTTCTACTAATTCATTATAAATATCTGAGCTGGCATGTGAGAAGTGAGCACCATCTCTGACCTGGACTTACATTGGGACAGTAAATCCTTTTCCTCAGGATTGTGGTGGAATGCTTACGAATCAACTCTTGTGGGGGTTCTCTGATTTTAGGTGAAGAGAGCAGATATTGTATTGTTATAAAAGTGTAGAGGAGAATGTCTCGGATCTACTAAGTGTAGAGGAGAATGTCTTGGATCTACTAAGTGTAGAGGAGAATGTCTTGGATCTACAAAGTGCACGAGACCTCATGCATGTGTTCTGAGCTGGGTAACCACACCTCATGCATGTGTTCTGAGCTGGGTAATCGCACCTCATGCATGTGTGCTGAGCTGGGTAACCACACCTCATGCATGTGTGCTGAGCTGGGTAACCACCTCATGCATGTGTGCTGAGCTGGGTAGCCACACCTCATGCATGTGTGCTGAGCTGGGTAACCACACCTCTATTCCTAATTATGGTTGCAGTGTTTTTTTAAAGACATTGTTCCCGCAATTTGTTGTGCTTCATTGATCACAATGTGTAATGTGTAATGTGTTGAACATCATTGATCACATCTCTCTACTTCGAATTGGAAATTCTGCTTGAATACAGGCAATAAATCACATGTCTCTGCTTCTATTATGTTCTCTGTGAATAGGGAGACGCACTCTGGCGACTACCTTCCCGTAGCTCCCCTTCAGTGCTGTGGGATGTGTCTTGGGAGTAAGATACATGATACATCTGACTGTGCAGACCTTAACCACTGCAAGTAAGATTAGTTGGCAATCATGCAATATGTTATATGTCAGACTTCTAAAAACGTTTGCTACTTTCTGTGGTATTAACCCCATACTTTTGAGGTTAGACAAGCACAGGTAACTCTATGCTCTTACACCTTTCATGTACTATGATCGTTTCTTTCCTGTTTTCCTAGGCAAGGATTATGAGTACCCAGGCAACTGCTGTGCTCTACTATGAATGCTTTTGTCTTGCCATCCTTATCCAAATTAACTTTTGATACTAAAAAAATAGAGTAAATTAACAAAGATACTTATGTGTCTAGTTCTGTAAGAGCAACCATGTCTAAGGCATCATGTGAATTTCAGTTTTCAGGCTCGCCAGTTATACTGCTTGAATCATGCACTGGTGTTCTTTGCAGTGGCAATGGCATGTGCATGTTGGGTGATTGCAAGTGCTTTGAAGGATGGGGATCATCTGACTGTTCTGTAAGACAATCAGGAGGAGGGATGGATGCTGGGATACCTTGGTAAGCCTCGTGACCTAACCATGGATGTTAAAATCCCTAGGTGACACTCAAGATAAGCAGGAGGCGGGATGGTTGGAATGTTGTGAGTGTCATGATGTGGAGAAGGGATTCATTTTGAAATTCATTGATGACCGTTATGAGATAAGGAAAGAAGTGTTGCTTGAAGGCCATGATTTGAAGCCTAAACAGCTTTCATGACTCCAATACTTCACTCAAGTTTCTCACCAGCCTCAGGAATGACGGTGTGAGAATTTTACCTCAGTATATTGCTGATTATTCATTGCAACTACCACTTACATTATGTTACAAAAGGGTTGTAAAGAAGTGTTTACAAAAGTTAAGGAAAATAATTAGTGCAGATGTATGCGTTATCCTGGAAAGGACACATCTTTTTTCTTGCTTGAATATTTTGAGGCAGTCTGAAAGAATGCTTTCTCATTGTATAACGGGAGTAAATCTCAATGAGATATGAGATAAAGATGTACACATGATATTGACATACTCTTGTTCATTTGTGGAAGGTGGGGAGTTCTGCTCATTGTGATGGGCTCTATTTTCGTATGCCTGACCATGCTGGCAGCACGCTTGGCTCTCCAAGAGGCAGCCCTGATGAGATTCAACAACAGGGGTGGTGCTGCTGCTACTGCTGGTAAGAAGGAAGGTCCCATCTGGATATAGCTCATAGAGGCATCATCCGCTTGAATGAGTTGGATATGTTCTTCAGTGCCTTCTAATTATTATGCCTAGCACTTGATAAAGTATCAATACCATCTCTGCGATTTAGCTGTGCTCAGAATGCATTGAGATATATCAAATACATCGTGTTAATGACACTCCCATGAGTTTGTGGATCACTGGATGTATTATCTTCCTCTGAGATGCTGCCTCAAGGACACTCTATTCATTTAAATGGGTCATGGAGGATTGCTTCTCATAATTGGAATCCTGATTTGTGGTGAAGGTGCTTCTGCTGCTGGTGGTGCTGCAATCTCTACACCCCTCCTGGCATTGCATGATGATGCTGGCAGTGCTGGCAGCCATGATACGGATGATGATGAGCAGGAAGGGGAAGATGAGGTCTGCAGTGTAGAGGGTGAGGAGGTTGAAGACAGTCAACATCAGGAGGAGGAGCATGAGGAGGAGCTTGGGGCCAGTGCAGACATAGTGGTGAGTAGGAAGTAATGAATAAGGGTAAAGGAGCATCGGAGGTAATAAAGGCATAAGCATAACATTGGAATGCAACTGGGATGTATTACACTTTGGATGTTATGTGGTAACTGGACTCATATCAATGAGTTGATTGCACTTAGCTTCCGCTATTGGAATTGGTAAGATGGAAAATGTAATGAAATCATGGTTTGGATTTTTCTGCAATTGTTCACCAGTGCATAACACCACCATACTGCACTAATGTGTTTTCATATGCTCACACCACCATACAGCACTAATGTGTTTTCATATGCTCACACCTCTCAGGTGCAACCTCCTCAACTTGGCCTTGCAGATGCTTCCCGTGAGGCTGCTCATGGTGCTCCACTTGGCCGCACCCGCACACTGGCGGATATCTTCCGATGGCCGCTCGGCGGCATCCGTCATTCTGCTACGGCTGTGTTGCCACCCTCCACCACAGCAGCCAACTCTGCAGCTAGGAGGGCTCATATACCTGGCCTTATAGGCCGCTCACCTGACTCCAATGTCTTGTCTACCTCAGATCATGCAGCCGGGGTGATGTTTCACATGGATGACATGGCAGCGTCTGCAGCATCCTCAGCTCAGCATAACAGCCACACAGTAGCCTTGCTGACAAGTGGGCATGATGTTAATCTTCATCATCATCATGTTCAGGAGAGTAGAGATGAGCAAAGAGGCCTGAGCTTGCCAGACACTGCTCTGGGTGAGATGGATTTGATGTGTCATGTAACAGCACCAGACAAAGTGGATTTGATGTAATCTCTGTACTTTTGCACTCCTCTAAATGAAAAGTCAAGGCTGTGATTTTGTCCAGGCGCCTTTTGTTATCATGGCTGTACCATTTATGTTATGTATGATTAAAAGTTAACTCTTCCTCTTTACAGGTGTGCTGCCTATCCCTCAACAGCTTCCACAAGGCTCCACACTTCAACCTCCTTCAGTGTCCCGCCAGGCATCTGGTGACCACTCTGTAGTCCAGGATGGGGAGGTGATAAGCTCAACTGCTGTCAGTAGCAGTACAGCTCTTCACCAGGCATCATCCTCTACAGGGATGCGCACTGATCAAGGTGCCAGCAGAGGTTGGAAGAAAACTGTTTCTTTCTCACGATCTGGACGGGCTAGCCCTTTGTGTGGTGGTGTAAGGACTGGAAGTTCCGAGTTTAGCATGGGCATCGCCAGTGACCATCAACACCTTGCAGAGCTATCGTCACGACGGATGCAACCTGATGTGTTGATTGCTGAGACTGCATTAGATTCAAATGATTCTGCCAAGGGTGATAATAATGTCCAGCAGTCCCTAGAGCAATCTGACTCATCATCCAGGCCTCATGCTGCTGGTGCCTCCTCTGTACCCCCAAGAGCTGCCTCTGCATCCTCTTGCAAGAGATCTTCTCTTATGGCCTCTATTAAGGAGCAGATCCAGCAGCTTCCACAAGTAGTGGAGCACGGCAGTTCCCAGCAGCAACAACATTCAGAACCAGAAGGAGAGGGCGGTGGGACAATGAGTCCTGCAGGGCTGTCAATGAGGGATCAAGGTAATGATGAGGCCGGCATGGAAGATGATGTCGGACAGCAGGATAGTGAAGATGACAGGGAGGGAGGTGAGGGGTCAGGAGGTGGATCTACTATCCAAATAAGAGGGGAGCATCCTGCTAGCAGTGCAGCTGTTCTCCTTGATAGCGTTGCTGCAGGTGGTCACGGGAGTAAGGCAATGTGCTGCATCTGCATGGAGAGGCCAATCCAGGTGGCACTAGTACCATGTGGGCATGCAAATGTATGTAGGCGGTGCAGCAGGCGCATGCATCGATGCCCCTTCTGCAGGAGAGAGATCTTGAGGAGGCAGAGGCTGTTCTATGGGGTGTAGCTGAGGAGGCAGGCAGAGGCTATGAGGAGGCAGAGGCTGTTCTATGGGGTGTAGCTGAGGAGGCAGGCACAGGCTGTGAGGAGGCAGAGGCTGTTCTATGGGGTGTAGCTGTTGCTTTGTATTTGTTGTATCAAAATGCGATGTACTAAGCCTGTTGGTCATTTGGAAACTGTTTTCCGCCTCTAGATGGGCAATCTGCTGTTGATAAATGAGCCTGACATATTTAATGCATGAGTGTGGACATTAAATTATGCACACGTTGCTGCACAAGTGTCTAAAAGAACGTCTTTGTCATTCAGTATTCTCCCTCTGTAACTAATAACTCCTAAACAGAGACGCTAATGTGTGCATTCACAACATACTATCCTATTTGACAACTTGACGAGTTCCAGTTCAAATATTATAACAAAGCAAGGATCGTATACAATACATGCCGAAAACAAGAATGAGAACTCAACTCCTCTACATGCCATCAAGTTAAGGTCCCACATAATGCACTGCTCCCAGGGCATGGGATTTTAAGGATAGAGGTTGGTAACAACGGTTCATTGCCTTCACTGATATTCAATGCTACCTCAGCTTGCACACCAGCCTTTTGTCCATAATGATGATCTGTTGTCCTTCTACCTGAGGCAGTGGTCTGAGACTCTTTTGAGTTGAGGCGGTACAGAGTCTGAATTCCTTGTGTACTGCTCATGTTGAGAAATTTAGCAACCTGGAGCAGATAAACAGCCAAATACAAATGATCAGTGAGATTGAGAAGAAGCGAACTTCCACAGCCACAACTTAACTGAAAACAAAGGACCACGATCATGGGAGCACGACTCAGCCGCTTGCAAATGAAATGCACATTGTAACAACAGTAACTACATTGTCAGGCCAACAGTAACTACATTGTCAGGCCAACAGTAACTACATTGTCAGGCCAACAGTAACTACAATGTCAGGCCAACAGTAACTACATTGTCAGGCCAACAGTAACTACATTGTCAGGCCAACAGTAACTACATTGTCAGGCCAACAGTAACTACAATGTCAGGCCAACAGTAACTACATTGTCAGGCCAACAGTAACTACAATGTCAGGCCAACAGTAACTACATTGTCAGGCCAACAGTAACTACATTGTCAGGCCAACAGTAACTACAATGTCAGGCCAACAGTAACTACATTGTCAGGCCAACAGTAACTACATTGTCAGGCCAACAGTAACTACATTGTCAGGCCAACAGTAACTACAATGTCAG
>BEGY01000023.1:476327-557400 GCA_002335675.1 Chlamydomonas eustigma | reverse complement strand
CAGGCCAACAGTAACTACAATGTCAGGCCAACAGTAACTACAATGTCAGGCCAACAGTAACTACAATGTCAGGCCAACAGTAACTACATTGTCAGGCCAACAGTATACTACATTGTCAGGCCAACAGTAACTACATTGTCAGGCCAACAGTAACTACAATGTCAGGCCAACAGTAACTACAATGTCAGGCCAACAGTAACTACATTGTCAGGCCAACAGTAACTACAATGTCAGGCCAACAGTAACTACATTGTCAAGCCAACAGTAACTACATTGTCAGGCCAACAGTAACTACATTGTCAGGCCAACAGTAACTACATTGTTTAAATTATGATTAAGGAGCAGCTTGATGCAAGCTGTACACAGTGTCACAAAGGCTGTCACATGCCACAAGGTAGATAGCTTTACATAGTCACGCACAGGATAAGAGGATGAAATGAAGTTCTCTCACCTGACTGATGTTGTTGGAAGAGATGTTTGAGGCCGTGTTGAACTTTGTCAGGTCCAGGTGACAGTCTTCAGCCGGATGACCGGTACCTGGTACTAAGTCTGATGTTGAGTAACATAATGTGGAAGGCAAAACATGAAAACCCTTCAAACATGGTTTAGAGACAGAGCAATCTGATATTGTTCCATATGAAGTCAACCTTTACGCGTAAAGTAGTGTCCTGTGAATGTGAAGCCATATCTGTACCTTCCAGCGTGCCTGCATGACCGCATGTTGGCAGAAATATCTTGCGGCCAACAGTGTACTGCCCAGGAGCCGTGAGGTCCACCCACCTCTCAGAGCTGCGGTCGCTGTTGTTGTAACTGTTGTTTGATGCTGAGCGGCCAGGTTTCAAGGCTTGATAATTTGCAATCCAAATGCCCTGAGAATTTGTTATGAAGGCAATGGATTAAACAAGATCGCACCAAGCTCAATCTGCAGATGAAATCCTCTGTTCTAAATAGTGGAGCGTATGCTACTTTCTGCACACTGTTTGAAGGCTCAATGAAGTCCCAACACTGGTTGCTGCATGAGGAGATAACAAATATGCCATGATTGGATCAAAAATGTGTAAAGAAAGCGCGCAAGGGGACATACCTCAGGCCCCTGCAATGAAGATGAGTGAGAGACAGAAGTGATAAAAAGTGATCATATGCAAAGAATAAGTATGATAGCATGCAGTAAACAGGTGTTGAAAACCATGCTTCTACAAATGAGTTTCAAAACGAACACATCAGCTTTTCCTCCTGAAATCTGCTTTCCCATAACAGTAATGCCTGCAGACAAAGAGCACATAAATTGTTGAAGGTACCAACTGATACGTCAAGGGCTTGGCAAGACTGTAGGTGCTACCCTGTAGCTCAGCTGTTTGAGTAAGTCCATATCTCAAGGACTACACAAATTATGATGCCAGCTTCTCACTCCCTTTGAAGGCTGGACATTGCAAGCAGATCTTATTGACTGGCCACTCTTCTGCTGTTCATCAACCGATTTTATCACATGCAACTTCCAACAATATCCTGGTTTTAATTCTGGCGCGCAACCCAGGTAAATCTGTTCCTCCAGAAGTTGTGCAATCTTTGACATTTGACTCCCACCCTTTCAGTGAAAATTGTCAACTTCAGTGCTTGTTAATGTGCTTTTAAAAATGGATGTCAGACTCACGGTGACGGTGAAGGGTCCAGGTACACCTTTTGGAGGATCCTTGACAAGGCTTAGCAATGAGGGATGTTGAGCGTCAATGACGTAGTCAAAAAAACAGCCTGTTGTGATAGTAGAAATAAAACAAGGAAGCCTCGATGGTGCTTGGCTGCTAAAGGGATGTTGAGCTGTTGCAAAAACAGGCTGTTCTGGACATCACATCATGCATCCAAGGGGTACAAAGTGTTAGGATATTGAACAAACAGGCAGAATTTTATAGGACGTTAAACTTGTTGATTTTAGTTGTACAATTTTCACCTGCAACATAAAGGGGTCTGAAATGTGGGTAAGAGCTTCCAGGACATGGTATACTAAGGACATCCCCAGGAAGCACCTCGCTAGGATTGGACAAATCTTTTCCTGGGTTTAGTGCCAGCAGTACATCCATCATGACGTCCAGAGACTTGCCCATGCTGTGCAAGGTTTCACCATGGTTGCTGACTGTGTAGCTACAGCCTGGCACAGTCTTGGTGAGATCTATCGGGAAGCCAGAGAATAGGTCAATGGTGACAGGACCTCTGCTACCACTGTTTCCTACATTATCTCTAACTGCTCCTCTGCCATCCCGTTGTGATGGAGAAGGCAAGGACAGCAGAGACCTGCTGCATTGAGAGGAGTTCTGGCATTTACCCGAGATCAATCCTGTGACAGAAGCAGCAGAGGCAGACGCGGGTATGTGTTCCATTCTATCTTCTGTTACAATACCATCACTGCCACCTGCTTCTGGGTTATCCAGAGTGCTTACATCTGGTGGGCTGATAGTGACCAGAAACAGGATCAGCAGACTGAGAGCAGGGTGTACCATGGAGCGTCTTAAATAATTAAAAGCAGAATGTTTTTAAGAATAGGAGCTCAAGAAGCTTTGGGTTCCTGTTTGACAGTAGAGCAAGGTAATGAGATTTTTTCTGAAGGAAAATCAGGAGGGCTACAATGCTATGCTTATCCTCTTTTCTACCGACTTAGAAAAAAATGATCATATGATAAAATTTACAAAGCGAATGATTTGCTACTGTTGCTTACCAGTATATTGTATTAGGTCCCGTTTATTACTTCGTGCGGGAATATTTTGCAGGTACTCCTCAAAAGCGTAACGGACTTATTATTTATTAATAAACCGGTGCGTTTCATTTATGCTGGATTCAAACAATTACCACGACATCAAGTGGCGAGGAACACTACGTCAATCACGCCAACTACCGCAATCATAGTGCTTTTTGGATTTACAAGAATTTCCGATTAGAAATGGATCACATGATCTCAAAGTTCATAGGTGATGCAACTTCTCTTGCCTCCAGAGTTGAGAAAATGAAGTAACAAGCTTGTGATGTACCTAATCATTTCTTAGGATGTTTAGGGATAACCTGCCATTTCAAACACGTATCTCATCCATCACTAAACTTGCTTGGGCCTTTTAGTTCCATACTTAGAACGGGACTTGCGCCTGTCCTTTACCCCTGCACAGTCGTACCGCCCACGTATGACCTTGTACTTTACCCCAGGCAAATCCTTTACCCTGCCTGCCCTCACTAGCACCATGCTATGCTCTTGAAGATTGTGGCCTTCCCCTGTTGTGATGAAGAAGATATTTAAGTGACATAGCATAGTCAAACGGCTGAGTCACGATTTGTAGCTTTATCATACTTTTCTCAGATTTGAACACGTGCCTTATTCACACAGCTAAATGTGTACATGCACCACAAAAAAGCTATAAAACAGCATACAAAGAACATCACAATAAACCTTGAAGATGCTAATTACAGTTCCAACAACATGAAAACAAACCTGGAATGTATGCAATCACTTTAATGCCATTGCTTAATTGCACTCTACAAACCTGCAAGTACAGAAGAGAAGGACACTGTAAGATTTAAAAGCCGAGACAAGTGTCATTCTTTACCTCTCTGTAATCCTGATCTCTAAATTTTATTAAGAAGGCAAGATGATGTAGCATTACCATCAGAAGTGAGGTAAACTAAAAGCGTAACTTCTATTTTCATTTCAGCCATATTCAGCAGTATCTCTGGGAAGAAGGTGTACCTTGCGATTAGCTGAGTTTGGCTTCTTTGGAGCAGTGGTGTACACTCGCAGACAGATACCGCGTTTGCACGGGGAACCTTTCAGGGCTTTACTCATGGGCTTTTTAATCTTCGGCTTTCTACTTCCAGCTAGAAGCTACAGTTCATGAAATGTCAGCAGAAAGTTGCCTGTAGTAAGTGAATATGCATCACAACCCCTGCCATACTTGAGGTACTGCGTACCGTCAGATGACAGGCATGGCTGCACGCTGCATGGCCTTACATAAGTGAAACCGGCAAAAGCCTGTCCTTCCGAGTTCCTTTTTACAAAGTGTAATTTGATCAGATGCAAACTACACTAGGCAACATCATGTCAAGTACTGCCGTATCTTCAAGAATAGCCTGCTATACCACTTACCTGGTTTGTGGTCAGTGATGCCCTGTGCAGCAGCTGTGTCCCTTCTTTATTGCTACTAGTACCTGAGTGTAAAGGACTAAACAGATAGTGACAAGCCATCTGTTGCATATTTCGTGCTCCTGCCATCAGTCCTCCATGCTGCCCAACTGCCATAAAACTGTTTAGTGGGAGACATGCAGTGTTCCATGGTGTGTGCGCCCAGGGTCCTACTGATGGCGGTTTGAATCTATGTCCTAGTAATCCCCGGTCAGTCTGTATTCCGCCACGCGAGGAAAAGTTCCATGCATGTAAGAGGCTTAAAAGACTAGACAGATAGGAGCTGCAGGTTTCATTTCGAGATGATCGGGACCAAATTGATCCCTTAGAATCAAAATAGGGCTGGGAACGTCTTGACTGAACGTTTGCAATCGAAGAAGTGTAGTCCGAAGTTGTCGTTTCCTCTTTTACATGCTCACAGCATTGGCGACACTGAGAAAAGATGTTGAGATTTATTTATAATTGTAAAGTGGTTATATTGCTATAGTACCTACCAGAGCTAGTTCTGTTCCAAACAAGGAAGAATGTAGAGATGAATTACCATAGAGTAAAATGTGCTGCTTCGATCTCAATCGAAACATTATTCAATCATTAATCATTAACAGCACTGGTCTGGTCGAGCAAAGCTTTAGTGCCTGGCATGCCCTTGTCCAGATGTACAAACTTCCCAAACTTGGACTTCCACGCATGTAAGTTTGCATGGAGGTAGAAGTATGTCTGCCATACGTTTTTGTCTTGTTAAGTCTCATGACATTGTGCTCTTCTGTACAGGTCTGCACCATGTACCTAAGTGACCATGCTCAGTGGGACTGTCAAGTCGTCAGAGAAGCAGAGCCATGTGATTGGGGTCATGTTGGGTTATTCCCAAGTATGACAGTAACAACTCACTAGTAGCTGACACAGCTCTTGTTACAGCCTCATGTTAGATGCTGCAAGTCCTGCAAGAAGAAACAAAAAATATTTGGGACATTCTTGAATTCATCATTTAGAGTATCATCCTTATTTGTGGTAGCATTTGCATGAAATCTGCTTCTCATTTGTACATTTTGTGACATCAGACACAGTTGATGTGAATGTCTAACTTCTTATCCTCCTCTCCTTCCTCAGTTCTCACTCTTCAGTTTTTATGGACGCATCTTTTGGTTTAGGGTTTAGGGTTTAGGGTGGCTCATCAAAGCAGGACTCTGTGATTTCAACCAAATGTTGATGCTGAGCCCATTATAGAAAGCACAATTCAAAGTGTTTATGAAATAAGTGGACTCATGTTCTTGACCCTCTGTACAGGCCTTATATTCTTTTTTGCAGTAATGGGTTTGGCCCACAGTCTGCAGCAGGCTTACCTGATCTCAGAAAGACTAAGGCTGCCATCACTCAAGAGCTAGATTGGTGCTGCAGAGACTGCGGACACTACATGGCGCTATGGAGCTGCAGAGAGTCTGCTTCACCTACCTAATATACCTAGCTCACCGTCTGTTGTTGATTTCAAGTGAGAGTGCTGTGAATTAACGGTAGCATAAAATACTAATGAGATATTTTCTTTGTTAAAATCAACTGCAACCTTATGAAGATGAGAGCCGTTTGTTAATACAAACTGTCAATTAAGAAATAAGTGATCTTGTCACTCTTCTACCTCGAGAAATCTTAGTGTACTTTCTGAGTGCAAGTGACCAACAGGCCTTAAAGCAACATCTGTTGTCTTGCCGTCCTTTTCTCTTCCAGCAACTTTTACTACTTAAACCATCCCTGCTGGAAAGACTGTGGCCTTAGTCGGGGAGAGTGGCGGTGGCAAGCAAACAACCATTGGTCTTATTGAGTGTGTCAGTGGCAAGAAAACAACCATTGGTCTTATTGAGTGTGTCAGTGGCAAGAAAACAACCATTGGTCTTATTGAGTGTGGCAGTGGCAAGAGAACAACCATTGGTCTTATTGAGTGTGGCAGTGGCAAGAGAACAATCATTGGTCTTATTGAGCGCTTCAATTATGCTGATGAAGGCGATAGCAGTCCCTCTTGTTCTCCACCGTGTCCATCATTGGCGACATCTGGTATGGCACCCTTGAGGCCACTATGGTGCAAGTGGAAGCCGCAGCCAATGCTGCCAACGCCCAAGGGATGCAGTTAAGCGGAGGTCAAAAGTAACGAGTGGCCATAGTTGCTAATAGAGCTGTGATCAATTATCCTCGCATTATGCTATTAGATGTAGCGACCAGCCTGGTGCAGTGAGTGCACTAGATGCCAATGCAGAAAGGGAGGTGCAAGAGGCTCTGGACAAGATTAGGCGAGGGGTCATACTTTTGGAGACAGGTGTAGTTAGACTTGCTGCTCACAGCATGACATAATTATATCTGAAGTCATGAACTTAGGCGGCTCGCTCCAATCATGACACATGAACTCAGACTCGCTCCTACATCATATGATGACACATGATCTCTGGTTGGGAGAATCACTAGTGTGGTGGTTGTGCATTGGCTCTCAACAATGTACAATGCATATCTCATTGCTCTTGTCTTCAGGGGCTCCATTCTGCTAGGGCAGGTACTAGTGTACCTACAGCACTATATTAGGCAAAGGAGTATGTCTTACCTAAAAACATGCCTTTCCTAAAAATAATTTATTGACCTATTCAAATTAGTAGCAGATTCTCACGCTCATCATATATATGTTGATTGTAGGAGGATTTTTATCCTTATCATGACATTTAAATTACGAACTTGGCCTACTCAACTACAGCAAAATATACTTCAATTTAATTTGAAGTTAATTTCAAGTGAATATAAGTAATCAAGCAATGAAAAGCAGAGTTGTCATGAACACCTGAACTACTAACTGAATTTCTACAACGTAATCAACTACTTGCGCTGTCGATATGCTTCCTTACATTGATGCTACTTCTTCTTATGATCATTTAACATTTTTCATAGACTTCATCTATTCCTTCATCTCCTGTTTTTCCAAAAGCTTGATGCAAGAGACGCCATAGGCCTTCACATGAATTTCCATAACAATCTTGCGCGCAACATCTGACAGGGAGGTCCTTACCTTCCTCTGGCTTAGTGGTGTGAAGGGGATGTAAAACATCTGCAGAATGATGAGAAGCTATCAGTAGACAACAACAACAAATCAGATATCTTTGCATAGTTTGATATCTACATATCAAACTATTTAATCATATTCTGAGGGCATTTCTAAGTTAGCATTACTACCAACACAGTTTAACACCACATATCACTTACACAACATGGCGTTGTGTTGTTCCAGTCTCTCCTCTAGTGTACCTTTGAAGGCATTGCACTCCATGATGGCCTTGCGTGCCTGAGCCCTGACAAAGGAGCCCATTATTACATTATTAAGACACATCCAACCAAGTAAAGCAGCAACTCATGTTGTGTAAATATTTGTAATGTTGTGGCAAAGTAACAGTAACTCAATCAAATACTTAGGTAACCATGATCCAAGATACCTGATATACTGCAAACGTCGCTGAGCCCTCAACTGACACCCCTCTTTAGATATGTTCTGACCTTCTGTTTCCATCATATTCTCCTTTGCGTTGCAAATGTACTTTTCCATCTGTGAGATATAATATGCAAGGTTGTATTCAAATGGCGTCATTTGAAATCAGTCTTTCTGGAAAGATCAATTTAAACAAAACAAGATATATATATCAGCCTCCGCCAATACTTCACCTCCTCTGCCTCAATTTGAGTGTAGCGTCTCAAGGGGTTCATCAGCAGGTACCTGAGATGCCTTCCAAACGAATTGTATCCCTGCTTCCTAAGGGATGCATCTGAATCAATGGGCTCATTGTAGCTGTTGTATTTTCCAGCCATTTCATCGAGCTCTGAACTGTTGCAATCACTGTCCTCACACACCTCTCCAGACTCCTATGCCATTGAGACAAGATGAGAGATATAGTGAGCAGGTACATGCATGATTGCTAGTAAATTAACTAGTATTGACATGTTCATCATTATTGAACAGTACCTCTATCAAGGGACTCTGAAGATTCTGGGGCCCTGTCGTCACCATGGACACTGATGTGGAATAGCTGCCAGCTTTTGAGCTGAGCTGCACCGCATTCAACTGCCTAGTTCCACTTAGGCGCCCTTACATAAAAACATGGCCAATTAATGTGTAAATATTTTCCTTCAAATTTTTAAAATGCATTACCTTCAGAAAAATCTGTCACCGCCAGCATGTACCTATTGACAGTCCCATCTTTGAGGATCCTTAAACCATGTTCATCTTTCAATTCTACAAGGGTTGACTGAATGAAAGATGGAGTGAAGAAGTCTGTGGAGTACTTATTGATGTCCAATACCTCTGCCACTTGGTCAACATTGGATAGGCTAGCAGTTGCAGGGTGCATCTTGAAGACTGAAAACCAGCTGCTAGTGCCTAATAAAGCAGGGACATGAAATACTGAAAAGACCAGACAGACACACATAGCAATACGTGGCAATAGTAACAACAAAGTTATAACAACTTCTTACTACGTGTTTTCAAAAACTACATTGCAAAAGAATTGTAATCACACCATTTCCCTTGCAGAGACCCTTTCTGACTCTATCATAGTCAGTGCTAGGTGCAATGTCTTCATCATCTTCTGCATTCAACTCAATAGTGCAGTGATCATCTCTCGATATATCCTGCTCATGGTCACTTTCTGCATCGACTGGGAGGGGAACAGACAGGAGGGGACAGTCTGTTTCCATTCAGGCCCACTGTGTTATTCAAGAACTCTTTAATTAATGAGATCATCACTCTACAATCAACGGTCTTGCAAGGATTCGATGCATTTGTGTTGTACTGATTCCAGTGTCTTTTAGCCGTATCAAACTTGACATAGTGCGTGACTTGCAACAGATTGCAGTGCAACGTTCGACATTTTAGACACAAGCAAATAACTTTTTATGCGCATTTCTGCTAGCAGTTGCCAACACATTCTCAAGATATCTAAGCAGTTCATCCCACGAGCGCATTGCGTATTTTTTAAGATGAATTTTCAAACGATGTTATTGTTGGGCATGTCTTCGCAAGTCCGTACATGCATGTACTTTCCTAGCGCAAGTAAAGAGCCAAACGCAAACAATATAAATGCTGCATTTACCCTAATCTCATTCTCTATCAGCATCAAGTCCGGCAGATTGGATGTCTGGACACTTTTTTCAATAAGATCTCCGGGCTTCTTAAGGTTAGTAAGTGGCCAGGGGATGACATCAAAAGCAGCAACACAATTAAGAAGAAATGCCCTCATCTTAAGCTACTGCTAAATAGGATTGCAGCACTCCATTATGGGTGTATGTAATTTACAAATCCATGACAAGCTGCATTTTGATCCACAAGTCCTCACTCGCTGATCACATCTATGAACAGGCCTGAGTTGAACTAAATCACAATACAAATTTGTAAGCTCTGCAGGTATTGTCGAAAACATGTTCTGAAGTAGTACTGTAATCTTAGAGACAGTGCATGGATGCTTATAAATTAGTTAAAAAGGTTTGAAACATGAAGTTATTTTCCATTTGGACTGGGCGAAGGAGCCTGAAATACCACTAACTTCATTTGAAGGAGGTGCATAGATTTTGAAGCCAAACCCCGGTTTCCAGTAACCTTTTTACCAGTTATGATTGACTTTTCGTCCACGTTCTTAGCTTTGTAGAAGTCATTGGTGCTACATAATACACAAGAACCTCATGTGCAAACAATACTCTTGAACCAGACATATCATGTGAAGCATTATTTGCTGAGTGCACAGGATTCCATAACATGGCCTACTGAGATTGTCATTAAATCACTACATGAATGTCAAATTATTGTAGAGATATATTTAGAAGATTCCAAATCCAGCAAGAGTCAAGTTAACAACACACATAAAGGATGATATTGATGTTTTGCGTTCCAAGTTTATCTGTGCTGAAGTCATCTCCCTTGATTGATAAAGCCTGCTCAGAATCTTAAGCTGTAAAATCATTGACCATCCTCTTCAGAGAACCCATCATTTCCCTTAAACCACAACACAGACTTCCTTTATATTTGAGTATGCTTAAGGGGATAGATGAAGCTGTTTCATCTGGTTCTCTTGTAATGTGTACAGCCTGACCTTCCTCCAACTTAGTCATCCTGGCTGCAAAGGAGTATGTTTCTTCTTCTATGATATCTGACATCTCCACCTTCTCATTACGCATTATCTTGCTTCATCTTTAAAAGCGCTCACTAGACTGCAGATATTGCTTTGCATGTCAATACTCATATACCTGTGTGAGAGTGATAGCAGGACATGGACATGAATATAATGTTGGGTCTCACACCGTTTGTGTTTCAGGTGCCTGAATAGCATGTAGCCTTGCATGAGTGCCTGCCCTTTCATAAGTAAATGTGATTCAGGTTCAGATTCAGATCTGATCTTAAAGTAGAAATTGTGCAGTTAAAAACCAAAGCTAGTACCACTTCCTTGATTCTTGAGAATTGTCAGCTTATTGACTCAATTTATCATCAATTTTAGAGATGTGAAGGGCGATTCTCATTTGTGCAGCTGTCTTTGGTGTTAAGCACACCTTGTACAGAGATCATCTAGCACAAAGACAGGTCTCTTGCTGAACTTCAGAAGGTTTACAGAACTAATAGGCTGCAACCTTACCATGGCCCAAACCCTTACTTATTTACAGGCCAAGAATGTCTGAAGAAATGGAATGTTGAACAATGTTACCGTTTCATCCTCAACCAGCTGGTTGAAAATTAATTGAGGCCTGTCTAAACTCCAAAACAACTGAACTCACCTGCTTAGTGAAGCCTCCCTGGCCACCGCCACTCTGGAACCCTTGTTGCTGCTGCTGTTGCTGCTGTTCTTGGCTGCCTGCTGGTGCCTGCTGCTGCTGCATACTTGTATAGCCACTCTGTTGAGGAGGCGCGTACTGTTGTCCTGAAACTGGTGCTTGTTGCTGCTGCTGGTAGCTGTATGGGGCTTGCTGTGGCTGTTGCTGTACAGTACTAGCAGAACCTGGACCCTGCTGCTGCTGCTGCTGAGGATAGTACTGTTGGAACTGCTGAGCTGTATTAGCTTGACCTTGCTGCGGCTGCTGTTGTTGATAACTTACTGCTTGTGGGGCGGCAGCAGGCTGCTGAGGTACCAGAGCAGAAGAGTACTGCTGCTGCGGCTGCTGCTGTTGAGGTTGTTGTTGCACGAGTGATAAGCCAGGCAGGGTGGCTGCACCCCCTGAGGACAGAGCAGCTGCCATCTGTGACAACACCGACTGAGATAAGACCATAGGGGCAGTTGCAGCAGCTGCCTGCTGCCCAGCCGCAGCTGCAGCCGCCTGTTGTGCTTGTTGTTGCTGTTGCTGCTGGATGTACTGCAGGATGCCAGGGTTCTGAGCAAGAGCAGCTTGCAGCCCTGACAGTAGAGAGCTGGCAGTCGTGGTCACTGGTTGCTGCTGCTGCACAACTGGAGCGACTACTGCAGGTGCTATAGCTGCTACAGGTGCAGCCACTGCTGCAGGAGCAGGAGCAGCTGCACCCCCTCCCCCACCAATCATGAACTGAGCAGGTTTGTAAGTGCCATCTGGCTGAAGCAGCAAAATCTGGGCACCTGATTCAGCAGCTGCTGATAGAGCAGCTGCAGTGCTACCTGGCACTACACCTGCAGGCCCTCCTGCGCCACCTCCACCTTTCATGAAGATCATCTGCTGTTGAGGTTGTGCACTTAAACCTCCTGCCTGCCCAGGGCCCTCTCTCATCAACGGCCTTCCACTGGATGCAGGGCCACCAGGTGGCATGTCATATCCGATTGGAGGGCCACTCCCTCTCTGTTCATAAGGGGCGCCCCCTCGCAGCTCTGGAGGGTAACCATTGTATTCGCCTTGGGGGGCAGGACCACGGAAGCGCTGCGCAAGAGGCGATATTCAGACATGTTAGGAGCTCTTCTTCAGTGAGTGAGATGCACAGAGGAACAAGATGTGAGGTGCAACAAGGAGCAGGTGACAGAATGAAGACAGAGACCAGTTAAGTGTACAGGGATCGATTGGGGAGACAAGGCGCAGCCTTTAGTCGCGCTCTGAGGTGAGAGACGACAGAGTTTGACAAACACACTCATGATCTGACACACACACTCTCATGATCTGACCCACACACTCATGATCTGACCCACATACTCATGATCTGACACACACACTCATGATCTGACACACACACTCATGATCTGACACACATACTAATGATCTGCAAGAATATCACAGTGTAAAACTAGGGATTGCCGCAGCTGATAAAGTAGGTCATCGTCTCTACCTGTGGCTGTCTAAGTGGGCTTGGAGGATCCAAGTAACGACCAGTCTCAGGTCCTCCCCGATAAGGCCCTGCTCCCGGATGACGGTACGGTTCTTGAGCCATAAGATGAGGAGGACCATCCAGAGGGGGAGGAGCATGATGGTAGGCGTGATGAAGGGGAGGGCCACGTTCTCTCTTTTCATGGCCAAGAGGGATAGCAGAGCGCGCACGAGAGGGATCAAATCTGTCTAGAACCTCTTTAACCTGTACTCCAAAAAAAGGTATGTACATGAGTGAGGCTCATTGAATCCAAGATTGACAAACTTTTTAGAAACCATAAATGATACAACTATAAACAGATAATCTGCTGAAGACCATGGCCTTCACAATCTGTGCGGCTCACCATAGGATACGTGCGCCCAGTAATCAACTTAGACAAAAAAGACTCACCATCTGATATGCCTCCTTTACTTGATTTAACTTTCCCATAATTGATATTGTCTGCAACCCTGTCTCTGGATTAATATCTGCTTGGATCAAAAATGAATTATGTGGATCATGAGTTATGGCACACCAGTCTTGTGGGAATGGTTGGGAAACCCCTGAACATTTTGCAATTTTGCATGTATAATTCACACCTCTGACTTTAACAGCAGCACCGCTTTTCTCCCTTATCCCCTTTGCCACCACTCCTTTTGCCCCAAGGACAGGCCCAATCTGCTGTGGTAAGACCTCCAAGTGGCAGGATACGTCCGGTGATGCCACAACCTCGGCATCTGGATGTTGCTCCTGAATGATCTCACGCACAGCCTGGACACCAGCTTCACACTGACAACCGTGAAAGAGGGGAAGGCAGATAGGTTTTTCTCATCGTTGGTACGAAATGCTGCATGTGTTATTGTTTTCGCACAGAAATAAGAGTTACCTGGACATCACTGCCCTTTAATTCAACAATTTGCATATCTCCAGCTGTAACACTCCTCCGAACGTGGAGATGCACTCGAGCCTCTTTTCTGATACGTGCAGCTGCACCGCCTCCAGGCCCGATCACAATACCCGAAAATATTTTAGGAATTGGGACCTCATAGATCAAGACAGGGTCAATAGGGAGAGGGAGAGGAACAGCCGGGACAACTGGGCCTGATCCTAAGAGGTGAGGAGGAAGAGCATCTACGGGAGGACCATATGGCTCATAATATGGATCAGGGCCCCCAGGTGGTCCATATGGAGCATCGTAAGGATCTGGAGGACCCCAGCTGAAAGCAGAATAGAAGGTTAGCATATTCGACGATCAACAAGAAAAATGCTTATATACCTTCTGTACTCAGGTCTCCCTTCAACATGTCTGGCTCGATCATAAGGCGCAGGTCTACCGTAATCAGAAGGAGGGCCGCTGCGTTTCATATGTCCAAATTGAAATAATTTGTTAAGATCCAATTAAAGAGCATCATGCGCAAGAACTCCTATGTACTTGCATCTGAAATGGCCGTACAATTCCAGTCAAAGTCTGCTCGAGGACGTTGACAAAACAAAGACTTAAAACAAGTTATCATTTATTATTGAAGGGTAGAAAAAAATGAGTGGGCAGACATCTACATCATTTGCAGTTGGCGACCTTGCCACGCCTGCTTTGCTTGTGATTGCCGCTCTTTTTATATTTATAGCCATATTGTCATTTACAAGTCAAGACCCTAAGCCTGTGAAACGCTCTTTGAAAGAGCTTGGGGAGCCAGAAATTCCAGATTCTGCGGTATATGTGCAGGAAGGAGGCCACGTTGTTCGACGTAGCACCAGGTACTTATTGAAAGTTTAAGGCTTATGGGCACTTGCAGGAAATTTTGCAAAGCTGGCATACCAAGAAGTTGACCGTACACACTCCCTCGCGCAGGGCTCGCAAAACAGTGATCCCACTCAAAGAAGAGGAGGTATGGTGCATGTCCGTATCTATCTCTAGAAGTATCATAACTCAGACTATGCACATGCAGGCTTCAACTCCAAAACCAAAATCTGCAGTTAAGTCAGTATCTAAGACGCCAGCAAAAACGCCAATTATGAAGTCCCCACCTACAGAGAATACCGAGATTGAGCCTGAATCAATACCGCGGACAAGAAGCCGCAGGACCCCACGTGCCTAGGAGTTCCTGTAAATACGTAGGACACTGGTTACAGGATGATGCCCCTTTCATACTTACAAATGCACTTAAATTTGAACTTCACCAGCAGTATAGCTGATGATGCTTCAAAGCATTTACTGATAAATAGGACGCCATCATACTGGCTCAGCTTGTGACATTGTCCTGGCATGAATGGAGCCCTCTTTCCTTAAAACATATGTCTCCACAATTAAATAACCCTAGGATGTGAAGAAGGCTGCATTTCTCCTAAATGCTTGGGCATTGTTTACTGTGCCTCAGGACTGTAGGACTGGCTCATTTTGTGTTATCCTTTCCTAGTTCAGTATTTGTCAACAGCACTTAATTTTTGCTTGCATTTTTGTTGGTCTAGTCTAGTCAGCTTCTGTCCTGCATATGAGACCATGCTGTCAAGGAATCTCATGAGAAATTGTGACCAGATTCTTAATTCATTTTTAAATTAAAATAATCTAATGATAAAGGAAGGCAAGAGAAATATCAGGAGGATGCGCCACTTATTGAAAAATACTTTGATATCGATTACAGGGACATATAAAGTTCTCTCCCAAATTACAAAAGTACCAAATCCACTTTTTAAATCGACGATCTCATGGGTCTCTGGCTTGCCACGCTGTAGCCACGCTGTCATAAAGCGCAAAAGACGACTCTTCTTAGCCCTAAATACTTTGTCGTAAAGCTGTACAGACCAGACTACACCATGTCATGATGCCTGAGAAATCCAAGAGCTGTCAAGCACGTTTTAGCCTTTCCTCGGTAGTTATCAATGGCAAGGTCACGCCTTGAATTGCCCTTGAGGGATCCTGTGTTTCATGTACAACATGAAGCATCAGCAGAACATCCACGCACATTCCATAACGAAGACGGTCCACAGACATCTGCAAATACTGAACCCGTAGACGCTTCAGGTGCAATAGCTGTGATACATCCCGAATTCTTACCTCCTCCTGGTTGCTTTCCAGCCTACAAATTTGGCCCGGAACTAATGGTCTTCGGCCAAGAAGGCAGCAATAAATCGCGTTACTTCGATTCAGCCTGTCATTCTATTGGTCCTGCAGCTCTCAACAACACAGCTCTCTTTCTTAACCGTCGAGGAATGTTTGATCATCTTCTTTACAACTATCTATTCATGTGCACTGTTAACAAGGCAAGTGGGAGATTCTTGTTAGCTCTTTTTGGTACATTAGTTAGAGATAACGCTTTGAATAGGTCACCTAAGCAGTATCATTTTAATGTCATCCCAATCAAAATTTCAACAGACTCTACACAAAGATTCAAGAAAACAACTGCATATCACCTTCTACCGCTTATTTTTTCCAACAGGAGCTTGCAGTGCTAGGATTGCATCAGAAGTCAAGGGAGATGCCTACTCTGTCTGACATCCACATGTTTTAAGCTCAAAAGTGTCGATGAGCTTCTTGGGAGTGTCGAAATGACTTGACTGCTGCATGGGGACAATTTTGAAAATGTTGATGATCAGCCCTCTTTGAGCACTGGATAAGATGATTTTGATGGTATTGATTCCGTAATCTTGACAGACTCAATAAGCATTTTTGCACTTGATAACTACAAAATAAAGGGTCGACCGGCAGCATTCATAGTGCATCTTTTCTGCTGGAGGTTGTGAGCATTATTCTGTTTTTTATATCTTAATCCACATAAGTGGTACATTGTTGAAACATGATAACTTTAATGCTGCAATTGGTTCCTGTCATAAAGACCACACTCACTTCTTTTTCCAGTTTACTGCCTTATTGCCAGCTTAGCAAAGCAGGGCGATGAATCCTGGTCTTATAAATGAACATAGCAAAACATAGCCTGAATTCTAAAAAGATTTGTTTTACCCTGCTCTCTTACATCCTTAAAAAAGAATGACAGTATAATCATGAACTGCAGACTGCCTTGAGAAACCTCTTTACACATCGTTACAGCAGACGCTTTAGAATATATTTTAGACCAGTAATATCCATCTCTTTATATGCATTGCAGCTTGTCTCGCATGTCAAAAGGTTTGAAGGTCACCATTACTTGTCATTAAAAAGGCTTTAGCCATAAACATTAAGTAAACAGAAGACTCTGATATTATGTAAGAAACTTGACAAAAACGTCCAGATAGGAAAGTAAATGGAGTTACGGAATAGGGAGGGTCCACCTTTCATCAGTGTCTCCACAATTTGAGAACTCTATCCTTGCCCCCCGAGGCTACTCCTGAGCCATCTGGTGACCAGTCCACAGTAAACACCTCATCAGCATGACCAGGTAAGTCCACCTTGAGCTTGCGTGTGCGCAAATCCCAAACCTGCAGCAGTCAAGACCAATTACAGGAGGGTGCAAGACGTCGAGGAGTTGTTGGAGCATACAAAAATATTGTGATGCAATTATGAATCAGGGAGCAGTCCAAGAGGATGGTGCAATAAGTGGTGCTCATCAGATGACAAAAGATGCATTAAGAGCTGAGTACCACACTGAGCTCGTCTCGAAGTAGCATGAGGAAGTTGAGGGGTGGAGCAAGGATTGGAGGATATTGGTTGATGTATGAAAGCAAGAGGAGCTGGCGGCAACCGAGCATATTGCATTGTGCTAAGATTCTATGAAATATAGGACAGTTGTTGCTTAGCCTGCATACCTTTAACGTGCTGTCTTTGCTTCCGCTAACAAAAAGACGTGAGTCAGAGGACCAAGCCACCTGCTGTACCAAATTGGGACACACAGTACGTTTATACAAATGCCATATGTACTTACTAAAAGGAAGCAAATAGAATCAAACAGTAATAAGAGAATGTCGCATTCTGTTGATCCTCTTGATCCTCTATTGATCTAAGCACACTAATCTTTATGCAACATTCCTAGGTTTTTTACCTATCAACCGCATAAGGACAATTGCCCAAGAGCATGTATCCTGAGATGGAATGAGATTCTCTAAGCCAACAATTCGCAACACATCCAACATAGCTTAAACCGCCTCAGCTTAACCCTCATGCACACAAATCACATAACTTCATCTGAAATCCTGTGCTTCACAACCACAACTGCCCCAGATTTAGCTGTAATCAGCGCAGACCATAGATCACCTGATAGACAGGCCCCACGTGAGATCTAAAGGATGCAATAAATGTCCCCTTGAGGCCATCCCACAGCTTCACTGATTTGTCAAATGATGCCGACAATATCCACCTCCCATCAGGGGAGAACTGAACCTGACATTCACAAAGGCAGACTGCTTGATGCTCAAAGAGCAATAAACCTTAAATCCTTACAGCCTCTAACACAATCCATTATAAAACCCAATCAAGTAAATGCTTGCAATTCAAAATCTTTGATGACTTATCTTGCATTTGCTATGTTCCTATGACTGATGCCAGTTCAACTGAGAATGAAACCCTTGTACCACTTACTGGACTTACCTGATTTATCAGCTGCATGTGCCCTGTCATTCTAGCAACATGCTGTTTACTCGTGGAGGGTGTCCACAAGAACATTGTGAAGTCATCGGATCCTGATACCATTCGTTCAGGTAGTCCAGATGTTGCAGCTTGGTACCTGTAGTCATGAAGTGCATGCAGTGTGCTATGTTGAAGACTGTGGCTAACAGGCAACTATTCAAGGGGCTTGAATGCCTATGACATATGAAAAAAGACTTGGGAGATTGTGCAACTCCAAACTGACTACTATAATGCATGGAAATGAACGGTTGTTCAGCACATACCCATGCAAGTATCTTGTGAAATGAAAGGTTGTTCAGGACATAACCATGCAAACATCTTGTGCAATGAAAGGTTGTTCAGGACATAACCATGCAAGTGTCTTGTGAAATAAAAGGTTGTTCAGGACATAACCATGCAAGCATCTTGTGAAATGAGAGGTTGTTCAGGACATAACCATGCAAGCATCTTGTGAAATGAGAGGTTGTTCAGGACATACCCATGCAAGTGTCTTGTGAAATCAAAAGTTATTCAGGATATACAAATGCAAGTATCTTGTGAAATGAAAGGTTATTCAGGACATAACCATGCAAGTATCTTGTGAAGAACGTGCTGCTTTGTGTCTATTCTCACTTTCCTGCAGAGACTTGGTCTCCTTCACCGCTATTGTGATTGTGGCCCTCACCTCTGCAATGCCTGTGCTTTTGCTTCCTCTGGATCAGAGGGTGCCCTCCCGGTGTGATCATGAGCCCCAGTGCGCAGTACATGCTCTGTACTTAGAGCAAGGGTATTGACCCAATGCCCATGCCCTTTGAATACCCGCACAAGCTTACCATCAGTAGCATCCCAACAACTAATGCTGCAATAACAAATAATAACGAGATTGGATTACAGGTAGCAGGTAGCAGGTAGCAGGTAGCAGGTAGCAGGTAGTGCATAGGACAGCAGCATGTATTAAGTGATCTCCTTGAAAAAGACCCTAGATGTAGAATCAGTAGTAACAATCAGTACATGCTTTTAAGCAGCTTTGTGGCATGTGGTGTGTAATCAAAACATCAAAAAAGCTGTAGGACACATGATAGCTTACTACATAGATTCTAACCTGCAGTCACGAGAGGCTAAAAAGCTGTAGGACACATGATAGCTTACTACATAGATTCTAACCTGCAGTCACGAGAGGCTGAGTAGATTAAACCTTCCCCACCCCACTTTACAGCTGTCACCATCATCTGATGATTACTCATAGACAATACACACTGACGTGTGTTGGCATTCCAGATCTGAAACAAACAATCATGAATGCATGTGATGCGCATTGGGGCACCTGCTCCTGACATGTCTACATGGTGAGAAAATGTACATGCTAATACCTAGCTGTATAGAACACGTCTACATGGTGAGAAAATTTACATGCTAATACCTAGCTATATTGAACATGGACCCTTTTCACCTTGACCATGTTGTCCCTGGACCCGGTGCAGAATCTGACACATGGATAGGCCACATGAGCGGGCTCCCACGCCTGTGCATTGAGGCAAACGGAGCACGCCAACGAAGGAGTTACTTAAATAAGGTAGGGCATGTAAATAAAGGCAACTGTAAACAAGCAAGGTCATATGTCTTATGCCTCACACAATAACTAACAGATCATGCCAATAATCTTTCCTGTGTCATATATCTTCTTGCACTCAATGTAAACATCCTCTGTTGTGTAGTCAATCAAGGCACCAGAAAAAATAAAGCAGGCTCCCATATAGACAAGGTATCTCATTTCCTCTATTCTCCTGAGTGTCAGGTATGTAATCAGCCCTTGCCTCCTTGCCAGGTATGCTACTAAGTACTTTGATCCAGGTTCACACATATAATGTCAGTGCTTCCTTACAATGGATGTGATCCACTTCTTGTGCCCGTGGCATTGCCCTAGAGGCTCCCCAGTCTTTGGGTCCCATAACCAGACATGCCCATCCATATCACCACTTGCTATGAAACAGCAGTCTGGTGACCATGATACAACCAGCACCCAGTTTTTATGACCCTGCAGTTAGGGTGACATCACAAGGTGGATTGTGACAGAGGAATTACTTTGTCATGATACTCGAGGCTTGGTGATCATGTGGTGATCAGTCAACAGATGGTTAACACTACAAGAAATTGCAAGATAGGCATAAAGCCAAGGTGGTGGCCTGTCCAGTGAACATTGAACAGTCCTTACTTTACATTCATGCTGGGGTGTCTGAGTGTTGAGGTCCCAGAGCCTGACTGTTGTATCCCCACTGCCACTGGCCAGCTGCTTGCCATCAGGACTGAAGTGTACTGCAAGCACAGACTCACTGTGGCCTGGCATGGAGGCAGTACATCGTGCAACTGGGCGCACGCGGAAAATAGCCTGAATAGTGGAAGTAGAAGGTGACTCTGGAGTCCCTAGGGAACTGTGCACAGCTTCAGAGTCAGAGTCCTTCAAAGCTTTGTTAGAGGATAATTGGTGCAGAATGTTAAGCAATATAATCTCTGACAAAAAGCAATCTAACATTCAACAGCAGTAGAAATGATAGTAACATGAGGAAATGTCACATTGCACCTACTTGAGGCTGATATACTATGACTAAAGCCTTCTCTACAGAGATGGAATGCTTGGCTAGATGTTCCCCTAGCTCACCAACAAGCTCCTGATGAAGAAAGTAGTAAGACAAGCTTAGGGCTCAGGGCATGTCAGGTAAAGCTACTAGACAGCACATTCGTCAGAAAATTACAGTGCAGGCAAGTACCACCGTCAGGGCACAAGATTCATTTTCTTAGCTTTGCTTGCCAACACAAATCTCCCATACCTGCTCTTCTATGTGAAAAGAGTAAGGTAATTTTTCTTCATTTTCAAGGAGGCCATTCAGTAGAGTCTCCAACTGAGAGGGTGTAACTAAAGTGGGCAGGTCCAACTGAGAGCCTAAACATGTGGATAAAGGCATAAGCTTCATGTGATTGTCAAAATTAAAATAATAATTAAATTGATGCAGATAAATTATCATTGAATCAATGCAGATAAGTATTACTAAACTCATTAACGGTAAGATAATATATTTAACACTGCAAATACGAAGCTAAATATTCATTAGAGTAAGCTGTATCACACCCGTTAGGTCTCCACTGGTAGACTGAAATTGAATGATTATGTTGCCGCCAGCAACCGTAGCTTCAACTTTTGACTTTTTGGCAATTGGTTCTACCATTTTCATAAAAAAGAAAGGAAGGAAGAAGAGTGTAAACAAAACTATATTTGTTGTGATATTTCCATACTTTTACCTTTGGTGTGGATGCTGGCAAACACTTTGTCTCAAGCTATACATCTACGAAACATTTTGACATGTTCTTCGAGTGTCTTTATTTACGCTAACGTCGGGGCTAAAACCCAATCTTACTTTGACAAGGCGATGTGGCTGTCAACCAAGTTTTCGGCGACGCCCCTGTCCTGGGGGCGGAGCCCCCATGTTCACACCGTTTCCGTGTGTGTGTGTGTGTGTCCGAGTTGGCCGGCACTTCTGACCGCTAACTATTGAAGCGTAACACATCTGTTTTGATTTTAGCTTCTAAAAGACTTGTTTTACCACGGTCAACGCGCATGCAGTGAGGAACTGGGATGTTCACCTACACGACTGTAGATGAGCACTTTTTGCGTGAGCGTTTGATTAATACAATGTAATCATAAGTAAATTTGACTCAGGTTCGATCTCTAGATCTCAAAGACGTTGTGACTGAACCTGGCACATTATCAACCCAGATCAACCCAGCGTTGATACATTTGCGAATGAGTAAGAAGTATATTTTAACCACTGTGTCCTCGTACATGATGTAAATTGCACTTACATTTTTGATTTGACTTTTTACATTCAGCACTGACAGGCGTCGCCGTTTTTCGTGCTACTAGTCAGTTTAGTCAAGAGTTTGGAAGGCATTTATTAGCAAAAATTTGTATCATTTTTATTATGTGCTTAGTTGTTGTTCCGTGAGGTGTTGATACAATGAAGTCTACCAGCTTAGGTACCTACCTTCAACAGTGTTAACAATTTTGCCTTGAATAATTCAGCTTTAAACGGTTTCTGTAAATTTTACTATTATGTATGTACTAGTTATATTGGCTTCAATAATTCTTACCCTTGGGTCTGGATAGTTATAATCATACTACATGATATTAGATGCGGAGGCAATCATCATGACCAAGATGCAAAAGTTAAGTCAGTTAGGACTTTTCATTATTATATAAGTGCTCGTAGCACTCCTCAGATGAAGTTCT
Source organism: Chlamydomonas eustigma (assembly GCA_002335675.1). Classification (NCBI taxonomy): domain Eukaryota; kingdom Viridiplantae; phylum Chlorophyta; class Chlorophyceae; order Chlamydomonadales; family Chlamydomonadaceae; genus Chlamydomonas; species Chlamydomonas eustigma. The sequence continues at coordinate 535,130 of BEGY01000023.1, read as the reverse complement.
ATTTAGTATTAATACTTAATACATTACAGAAACCCAGCCTTCAGTCCATTCAGCAGCTCTGTGTTGAACTCAGCCCCTTTCCTGAGAGGTACTGGTTTGCCATTTATGGTTACTAGACATTTGTTGGATCCGCCTCCTCCTGGTCCAGATCCGCAGGTGAAACATGCGATCTGACCTGCAGGGGAATTAGGGGAATGTCAGACAATGCTATTTTGTATAAAGCTGAGTCATTTCAACTAGGTATTACATAAACGCTATATGCTATATGGCGAGGATATGAAGGGACCTGATTTTCTTCATGATGAGTGATAGTAAGATCCGGCTCAATCACTGGGGAATGCAAAATGCGATCAGGTAGCATGCAAACTGCAGCGCAAGGTGTATCGCAATAATATGATGCTGCATTGTACTACATCATCCCTGCACTTCCATATGGCAACAATACTGAGTTTTGAACAATCAAGAACACTTATCATAATAAGTTTATTACATTAGCATGTCACCGCTGGTGATATGAATACCTGCATTACCTGAGGTAGTCCCTGGAGTCTTAAGTACAGCGCCACAAAAGTTTGCAACTTTGTTTTTGGAGATGTTTTTAAATTGACCACGAATTAAGCCCGCTTCCCTGGTCGCCAGCATAAGTAACGACAAGTAAGGAAACGTTTTCAGACTGGACCAGCACTCAAAAACAAGAACAAGAAGGCGTGAAATGTAATAATAACATCAACCGTAGCAACTCACTTTTCAACCGTATGAACGTTGAAATAGGCATTATGCGTTCCAAGGTTACTTCCAACACTATCATTTTCTGGATCGAATGTGTAATAGTTTTGGTAAGTGCCACTAATGCTGAACGGCTGCCACAGCCCACCACAACAAGTTGAATTTAAAGCCCAGACAGCAATAGGCCCGTTTTCATATTTATTGCCAATATGTATGTGAGCCATGTAAACATTTTCAATATGTGTTAAGCTGAATGATCCAAGAGCAGTACTGGAATTGACGACAATCGCATAGGCATATCCGTGGGCCCGGGTATAATTGTTGGGCGTTGGAACCACATGCTTTCCGCTCAGCTTTGCACTGTAAATTGCTTGTACAGGAATGGTAAGATGAACAACGTCATCGATTGTTTTTGCTACCATGTGCTGGGCAGCACAACAACCTAAAACTCCTAAAAAGTAGGCTGCAAGGATCAGAATAAAACTATTCATTTATAAAAATAACTTAAAAATTTAATGATTCAAGTACTATTACATGAATCTGTCGATTTTCTCGATGCAAATGCTCTGATGCAACGAGCAGGGTACACAGGCAGGGTTTGCAATTCCAAGAAATCTGCCAAGAAACATTTACAACGCAAAAGAAGATATCATGATATCGGACCTGCTCACTGAACTTAAAATTTCTGGTATTTTCTCAAAAACTAAAATTTCTGAGGGAAACACAAGTTCATGTCTGTCATGGCAGAAGCTGGTGGAACTGTCTGGAGGCATTCTAGAAAAATCAAGCACTTTCCGTGTTGCTGCTGAGCAAGCTACTTCGAATGATGTTGAGGTGATCAGACAGGAAACTAAGCACATCTAGTTGGTACGACTTGCTTACTTTGGTCATGGTGAAAAGATATGACATGCATTAAAGTGGATATCAGTCATCTTCCATCATAAACTGTATCCTTAGGGAATTAATCAAATAAGAAAGTTGGCAGCGCCATGACAAGACAAAGCAGAAGTCATGAGTACTCTTGGTGACAGGCGTCTGTTGGCCATGGCACCTCATTTTAAAGAAGATTTAGGGCAAAGTATAGCTTAGAAAATACTCCAGACGGGCCTCTGAAGCTCTTGCATCCATGCAGGGATGCTGCTGTAATAACTCTGTTGCAACTGAGCACAGGAGCCAGGGAAACCAGCGATTCAAAAGTGGGATGTACGAGGAGGCCGCAGCTTGTTATACAGGTGAGCTCACAGCTCACATTGTCTTTGAAGCATCTATGCTTAAAGGAACATGCAGTTCTTTTGCTCATCATTATCAGAGTTCATTTAGTTGTTTATTATGGCTATGAATGCAACAATTACAAATGTAACAATATGTCATGCTTGTTGCAGTCAACAGTGTTGTATATATGTTACAATTAGATTTTTATGACTCAAGCTCATGGATATGTGTGAACACATTTGATCAGCATAATTTATCCTTGCCTTGGCACCTCATTTTGCTGTTCTCTTGGTATCTTATATTATTCCATAGCATTCAATGTGCTATGCCAGCCATCTGCTATGCTGATATCATGCTCACCTACTACTGATGCCGTCCTCCCAAAGATGCTCTACGCTTCCAGGAGACATGTACTGCCTCTGGCAGGGAGGCTGCTGCAAGCTTGTATTGCAACAGGTCACTCTGTGCTCTACGACAATATGAGACTTCTGTACGCAACTCAGATGAAAGTAGGCGATGGATGACTGTATGTGAGGCCTACCAGGATGCAGATGGCGCAGTGGCTCTGAATTCAAATTCTGGAAAGGTGGCTGAGGAAATGAAATTCATGAAGAATACATACAGCAAATAGAGGAAAGAAGTGTTGGCTGCCAGTAACAAGCAGTGAAAGTGACTAGGCAATTGTGGAATATTTGAGTTCTTTACGTGCTGAGCTTCAAACCAGATATCCATCATTTCAACCACATCACCATTCCTCTCACGATTAGAATGAATCATGATTATTGCTGTGATGCATAATATGACGCTTGATCCACTTGTTGCCAAGAAATGTACTGCACAGGCCCTGTACCGCAGGGCCTGCGTCCTGCAGGTGATGGGGAAGGTTACGGAAGCATTAGCCGATTGCAAGTCTGCCATCTCTACGTACACGTCAATGATAGCACCTGTGGAAATGTTTAAGCTACGAGATGATTTGGAGCTCCAGGTTGTCCAGGAGGCAACAGCTGGAAAGGATGGCTGCAACCTAGCTGGGGACAACACATTGTCTGCCTCATCATGTTGTCCTACCGCAGTAGATGATTCTATGACAGAGAAAATTAGGAGCTCCTGTTGCTTTAAAACTCGGCAGGTCCTGCAAACTGCCTCAGCAACAGAGCCGATATCAGCAGCACCTGAAGATCCACAACCTGACAATCAAACCCTAAAGGCACCAGATCTTTCAGAGGCAGATCTTTGTCAATACATCTCCCTGTGTTCTCAGGGTAAACTGAACCTCTTAAGCTCGCCTACCAATGGAAGATACCTTTCTTTGGCTGCAGCTTGCAGCCGCACACCATGTGAGAATGGTCCTCAAATGCAGACAGCTTGTTCAGTAAAGCAAGCATCAGGGGATGGTGACTCTCTAATCCTTGAGGCTTTGAAAGATGGTGAAGGGAAGCCATCAGTTGGGAATCGTTCAGCACAGAATGATGGAGACAGCAGATATACGATCCAAGAGGTGCCAGCTGTCTCGTCCTCATCACTGTCATCATCACCTCAGACACAGCCCACATCAGCACTAGTGTTGATTGCTGGTACTGATGTCTTGGCCCGTGAAGAGCCTGCTGCTTTTGTCCTCACCAAACAACAAAGGCTTCGAAGGTGTGGGGGCTGTGGACGGAGGCTGTCAAACTATGGTGCTGCGCATCCATGTGGAGCATGTCCCTTGGTGAGCAACTTTGCTGACATGTCCTAATCTTAAGGAAGCCTGTCGTACATGTGGGATAGTACGTAAGCACAAGCCCCACTATGTCGTACATGTGGGATAGTATGTGAGCACAGGCCCCATGTCGTACATGTGGGATAGTACGTGAGCACAGGCCCCATGTCGTACATGTGGGATAGTACGCGAGCACAGGCCCCATGCTTCTCGATATCTGGTACATGTAAGAGAACAATATGTTGTATGTTTCTTACTGTGCATTAATGCCTCATGAACTTAGTCATGTAATTGATGCCTCATGAACTTAGTCATGTAATTGATGCCTCATGAACTTAGTCATGTAATTGATGCCTCATGAACTTAGTCATGTAATTGATGTGGCTTCTGTGCATCATGGTGAAGGCTTGTATGAACATGTGAACAGCGCCAGAAGTTTGTATTCTTTCCTTTACTAAAGACAGCCCTGATGTACCTGCTTCAGGTCTTGTACTGTTCCAGGAGTTGTCGTGAGAGGGATACGTTCCACACTATCAATGGACCTGAGTGTGGTGTTGCCTGGCCCAGATTACTTCAAGAGGAGACGTTGCTGGCATGTAGACTGGCTGTTATGGCCTGTCAGACGCCAGAGAACCATAAGCATCAGAAACAAATGCAGTGCGTGAATCAAGGTGGTGTACTACCAAATGGTTTGGAAAATGTGACCGGTAGGTCCATGAGCGTAGCTCTTGGGGCAGCGGATCCGGCTATCAGCACTTGCTCCCGCATTGAACAACTACCTCCTTGTAGTTTTGAAGTCAAGTCTGGACTCTTGAATGCGCTTCTTGGCCATGAGGAAGAAGTTCAGGATCCAGATCTTATGATGATGTGGTGCCTACAGGTAATCATCCAACATGCTTCTTGATTGAGGCCATCACTGAAGTGAATCCAAGTTAATCTACATTTCTTGGTATCTACCTCTCTGTTTGATTATCACTGATCGTGTTATTACTCTACAAAGAAATGATATTCATGTCTCGCAGCAGGTGCACACAGAGGAGCAGCACTCCTGCTATTGTTAGAACTCCAAACCATTCCCTTGTTCCAACTAGTCTATTACTCATGTGCATAAAAAGTATGAAATCCATAGCCACTCACTGTTTAAAAGTATGAAATCCATAGCCACTCACTGTTTAAAAGTATTGGCATGCACCTCTTTTCACATCTTACAGCGGTGATCAATAATTATGTGGCAGGCTCATCTGGTGGCAGCCTGCTTCAATCGACGTGTCGCTGTGGGAACATCCTCATCAAAAATCTGTGGTACAGAAAGCAACAAAGCTACGACATCTGTAGGCAGGCAGGGCCACTCTTCATGTACAGCAGACGGCCATCTTACAGGCAGCTCAGCTCAGCTAGCTCAGCAGGGTGGGCACAATCAGCTACTGCGCAACAATGCTGAGATGGGAGAATCTCAGAGAGCTACACTGTTGAAGGGTTTGGCAAGAGAAGTATTCTCATGGTTGTGCCGCATAAGTGTGAATGGTGTTGCACTAAGGCCACCGCTTTCTGCAAGCCAGGCGGACCGCTATGGTGTTGCCATTTACCTTGCTGCCTCCATGTTTAATCACTCTTGTAGGCCCAACGTGACTCTCAGGTATAAAATGTAACATTGTTATTCACACCTGTTCGCAATCCAGTAAGCGATCCTGTCATCTCTTGTTTTGAGTTCCCCTTCTGGACATTGACACGATGATGATAAATGGATACCAGTTTGCTCAAGAAGCCGTACTTTAAAGTTTGCCATTCCAGTAGGTTCTCACTAACCTCCTCATGACTCGTTGCCATTCCAGTAGGTTCTCACTAATCTCCTCATGACTCGTTGCCATTCCAGTAGGTTCTCACTAACCTCCTCATGACTCGTTGCCATTCCAGTAGGTTCTCACTAACTTCCTCATGACTCGTTGCAGATTTGAGGGTGCTCTGTTAACAGCAAGATGTGTTGAGGAGTGTTTTACACAAAGGGCTGCTCCTAGGCAGATGGAGGGCAATAAGCAGCATGAGCTGTGCATCAGCTACGGGCCTCAAGAGGGAGTCATGACAACAGCTGAACGGCAGTTGGCCCTGAAGCAGCAGTACAAGTGAGGTCGTAGCAGCCATGACTAAAGAAAACAGAGGAGACAGGCATTGTTAATTAGGGATTCACATCTTGAAAAAAGGTCACTTTGAAAAATTCATGGGACACAAACCTCTAAAAATAAATCCTCATACTTAAGTGGCAGAATTCAAAATGTCTTTTAGAAATTCTGTGATCCTTAAATGGTGTTAACGCATGCAAACATGTGCTCCCTACGACCATCCTCTCAGGTTCCTCTGCTCATGCACAGCGTGTTCAAACTCCCCATCAAGCTCAGAGGGTATGCTTGCTGCAGAAGCTGCTATCCTGTCTGGCTTTAGATGTCCACATGAAAGTGTCCCTAATGCAGCTCAGTGTCCACCACAGGCTTGTGAAGGCCTTCTGTACCCTCCTCCCGGTGCTTTGCCTTGGCACTTATACAGTCTAAAGGAACCAACGCCTCGTAACATAATTACCCCTCTAGGGCTCAACCAAGGTCAGAAGCAGCATTGTTCATCAGGATTGTGTCTGGTTTGCCAAAGGCAGGTTCCTCATGGCTTCTTTACCACGGTTGCCTCTCAGTATTTAGAGGTAGCTGCCATGCAGTTCCACCAGGGCAGTACATTGGCTTCAGAAGTGGAGGCTGTGATCACAGAAACCGGATTTAGGTCAAGCATTGTGATGTCTAGTTGTGCTGCTTTTGAGCCGATGACAAGTGATGTACATCTTGGTGGGCACAGCTGTTCTATGCCTTGCATCAGGGAGGACTCTTCTCAGTGCGTGTGTAGAGTTCAGAGCTGTGATGAAGAGATGGAGATTATAGGGGGGAACTTGTCATTGCATTCTGGCACCATTGTTCCTGATGATCAGCATTATGATGCTCAACTGATGCTCTCTGCTGCCAAGAAGGCAAGTGAGGCATGGCACCTCCTGCATGAGTGTGCCGTCAAAAGGAATAAGATGTTGTCGCCTGGAAACAAACTGCTAGGAGAAGCATGGCACCAGGCTGGCATGGCAGCACTCCTTCAAGCCAGGTGCCTGGCAGCTGCAGGCATGCAGCTGAGGGCAACCTCTTCAGGCAACAAACTTGATCAGAAAGGCTCATTGGGGACTTCCTCAAATCATTACTTCCCTCTGCCTAGGGAGATATCAGCAACAAGCAGAATGCTATCTTCCAGCTTGCAGCAACAGCACAGCAAAGAAATCAGTAGCATCCAGCGTCAATGGAGGCAAAGCGCTCAGGCAGCAGCTGTAAAGGCTTCTCTGGCCTTTAAGAACAGCATCTCATGTCTGGATTATGTATTCTCATTAGCACCCTCCTCCTCCCCTACTTCCAATTTTAAGAGTGCTCTACTTGAGGACAGGGACAAGCGGCACCTCTCTACAGCAACAGTCTCTCTTCCTGCATCTTCTGAGGCTCAGCAGAATGACAACATGACAGGGAGCTGTGCTCAGCATCATGTGAATAATATGATGGATTGTGTACTTATACCCCGTCCTTGTGAAGCAGGAGATCAACAACGACCTGAGGAGGCTGCCTGTAAGCAGCGGTCTCACCGTTTCATGACTTCCTCCCTCCAGGCTGGTTGTGAGGGACTGTTACTGCTAGAGACTTTGCTCTTGCAGCAACAGCTCTCTATGTTTGAAATGAGGGGTGACCATGTTGCTCAAGATGCCGAAACACAACTACCGAATGAAGGGGCAGTGGAGGTACAGAGTACTCCTGGATCTAATCTTGATGAGCTCATCTCATTCCTTGAGCCTGCCTCTTTAAGTGCACATGTTAACGAGTGCTCCTTAAGAATCCGGGCAGTGCTGAGGTTACATTTCGGCATGAGGATCGCTACTAGCATCCTGGCTACTTTATGTAGCGCCTATAATCGAACTTGTTAGTTTCAGTGATCAGAGTCTTGACAATTCCATATACACTTGCTGGACTCATGTTGTACGAGTGAAAAATACCATGCAGATCGTCCAGACTGCTGTTACGTCCAATTCTTGCGAAGGTGTCAATAATGATGATAATAACAATAGTAAGATGTTGTAGCAAGCAGCAAACTTAAATGCCCACGACGACCTATTAGAATAATTTAAAATAATCTGCAGGCCTGATTAATCATCCAGTTTTTAAGGTCCCCGTATTTGTGAAAGAAGCGAGAGCTTTCATGATGGAGTGTACAACTGACAGATACTTCTGCTGTTCCTGCAGTTGACCCACAGAATCACCTGGAAAACAAACACGTAGTAGTATTACTTTCAGCTTCAACAACATGATGGTCCATTAAATAAACACGCTTGCCATGAATCTCAGGTGGTTGGGCTTGCTTGTATGGTAAGTTCTTTAAAGATCTGGGCACATAAACAACAGCAGCAGAACCTACTATTCAGCATCAGCTGCTCCTGCAGGCTCTTCCATGAATTGACATACTTCTCCACTTCACCAATGTAGTCAGAGCTGTCAATGATGGAGTTGTAGTCTGTGTACAGCGTCTGAAGCATGTTGTGCAGAAAGTCTTGCGTAAGACTAACACCCACAGCACTGAAAAACACAAACTCTTTTAATGCATGAAAGAATATTGATAGGATTACAAAAAAGCTTGATGTTTTCAGTGCACGCACTGCTCCAGAAAATGTTCAGAACAAAGGCAGTGAGAACATGTATATCAAAATTTGGTCGCTGATCTGCCAGGCAGCAGGCACCGTAGAAGGGGACAACAAGTGTAGGACAGACAGAAATAATGCAAGAAGGGAATCCTACCTGTCCAAAATCATACTCGCTTATTAAAAACTGCAGTCTCGAAGAATCCCTCTGGAAAGCAGCAACCGGGATGCCTAAGGCCGCATTGACCAATCCAAGTACATATGACACGTTGCTGAGCACACCATTGGCCACATTCAGTGTGCTCATGATGGTGTTCAGCTGCTGAGCCAGGACCTGAAAGCAGCGACAGAAGTTATTTGCCTAAAAGAAAATGGTGAGCCCTGACAAACTAATCTGGCCAGCGAGTCTTGCCATGGAGATGAAACATTGTTACAATAGTGCTAATGCAATGGACATAGCATGATAAGCAGGGATTGTGAACATTGTTACAATAGTGCTAATGCAATGGACATAGCATGATAAGGGATTGTGAATATTGTTACAATAGTGATAATGCAATGGACATAGCATGATAAGGGATTGTGAATATTGTTACAATAGTGATAATGCAATGGACATAGCATGATAAGGGATTGTGAATATTGTTACAATAGTGATAATGCAATGGACATAGCATGATAAGGGATTGTGAATATTGTTACAATAGTGATAATGCAATGGACATAGCATGATAAGGGATTGTGAATATTGTTATAATAGTGATAATGCAATGGACATAGCATGATAAGGGATTGTGAATATTTAGGGACTTGTGCTCTTACTGTGAGGTTGCTACTCAGGCCACCACCCAGCAATGTGGTTGACAGAAGTTTAGGTATACCCTCTCCTGGCTCCAGACCAATATAGTTTTGAGTATATAAGCTGTCCTCTCCTATTGTTTTGGTCTCTGCTGGTGTGCTCTCTGCCTGCTGAAAATCCATGAAATGAGATTATCTTTTGCTTGGCTCTGAGCTAGAGGACGTAACAGGAGTTGGATAAATCAGATTAAGATCAAGAGGATGATCGCCCTTCAGAATGGCTTCAGTGGAGAACCTTTGAAGTATGTTGGTGTATCTGTCCAATACCATGCCCATAATATGCCTCCTGTTAGTCTGGGCACTGTGTCCAGTCAAAATTTGGCTGAGGAAAGCAACAGCCAGTATGCTAAGCATAGCAACATCTTGCATTCACATAAGACAAGTGAGAGCTTGGGAGTTTCCAAAACTTTTGGTATGACAGAATGAATTTGTCATTGAATGCTCTATTGCTGGATCTTATGTTGATTAGTCCAACAAAGTATGTTTGAGCCCCGACCGGTTTTGAGGAGGCAAAAGGTCATTGCGGTGCTTGATAGAAATCAAGGCTAAACATGAACAATGCGATAATTGAATACATAATGTGTTTTTCATTTAGGGCGACTGTGTAGTTTCCATTCCAATACAAACATAAGTCTCCTCTTTTACTGCATTTCGATTTTCTTTCGCGAGTATCTTAACAAAGAATGAATTTCATGTGTGACTGTGTCAAGATAGTTTCATGCAACCACCAATAACTGCTTTGGAAGGGATGTGGTTCGGACGAGTTCTGTTCCTACTACAATCCAGGCACAGTAGTATTCCTTAGGATTTTTTTAATATGGGCAGAGGTAAAAAGGCTATTCAACTGTTGGGACAACAGCTCCAGCGATATGCTCTGGGTGTAAAGTCAAATGCCAAAAACTCCTCAGAGATCCTGGTTAAAGACAGTCAAATATCTCAATCAGCATTAGTTCACCAGACCCGAGGAAATGCTGCCGTGGCAGCGACTCAGGTTGCCACTCAAACAAAGCTCCAAACTTCAGCAGTACCAGCTGTTTCTACTGATATATATGGGGCTATTTCTGCGATAACCGAGGGGAGCAAGGTTGAGGAAGGCGTTTTCAAGAATATGGACGGGCATCGTTTTGAAGATGGACGATACAAGGAGTTCACGAATGAGATATCTTCCTTCATACCTAAGGAACGCCAGTACACAGATGCCGTTAGAACATTCGCTTACGGCACTGACGCAAGCTTTTACAGGCAAGAGGGTGATCGCTTCTAACAAACCATCGAGTCCTTCAGTTGCACATTTTCTGATAAGTACAAGCCAACAATACGTACATAAAGGAAGGTTACTTGATTTAGCATGTCTGCTTGTTTTTCACACCTTTCCCAAAAATGCCTTTGCCCAGGCTGAATCCCAAGATGGTGGTCAAGGTGCATAATGAGGCTGAACTTCGCCGCATCCTGCCCATCGCAAAGAAGTTGGGAGTTCCCATCACATTCAGGGCGGCAGGGACATCCCTGTCTGGGCAGGCCATCACAGACTCAGTACTACTGAAGCTAAGCCACACTGGAAAGAACTTCAGGAATTACGAAGTCCATGTGAGCTACCTACTAACTTGTGCTATTGAACATCAGATAGAAAAGCATGAAGCATTTTCTTGAATGAGCCATTATCTCATGCTATGTTGTCTCAACGATGTAGGGTGATGGCAGTCAGATTACGGTGGAACCTGGGCTGATTGGTGGGGAGGTGAACCGTATCCTTGCTGCCCACCAAAAGAAGCATAAGCTTCCTGTTCAGTATAAGATTGGACCTGATCCCTCTTCCATTGACAGTTGTATGATCGGAGGCATTGTTGCCAATAACTCATCTGGCATGTGCTGTGGTGTCAGCCAGGTGGGTATAGCTGATCCATCGTATCTTGCCTATCAGGTGTTGTACAATTACTCAAGGATCTGATCCTGAATGATAATTGTAAAATTACTCAAGGATCTGATCCTGCTTGACATTTGCACAATTACTTAAGGATCTGATCCTGCATGACGATGTTTTTTTCTGCTTCTTGCATAACTTATCATAGCTGAATCTTGTTTGCTCACCCACTGCATGGTAACTCCTTAGCCAGAACTACCTCTGAAATCAGTGATATCACTCTTACCTCCCATCAGAATACTTACCACACCCTTAAGGACATGCGCATTGTGTTGGTGGATGGAACTGTGTTGGACACTGCAGACCCCATCAGCTGTCAGAGCTTCATGAAGGTATAATCTCAAGGAAAAATTGAAGCAATATATAAAGTACTGTCATCTCCAATTCTGCCCATACATCACACCAGTCATTATACAAAGCATGTTTATAATACAAAGGGATTAAGTAACGCCCTAGGATGGCGTGAGGTGAAGGTATTTACTTTTGCATTGTACTGCTCAATATCTGACTGTAGACCTTGGTATTGTACTGCTCAATATCTGACTGTTGACCTTGGTCCTTTTTGTATATTTTCCTCATTTTGGTGTCAGAGCCATAAGAAGCTAGTGGATGGAGTGGTTGGTCTTGCCATCAGGGTGCAATCAGACAAAGAGCTGACTGCCCTTATCAGAAGGAAGTTTGCCATCAAGTGCACCACAGGTGTGGAGCCATGAATTATGAATTTGTAATGGCTTCATCAATCCATTAATTCCATTGTTGGTCTCAGTCTGATAGCTGAAGGCTCCAAAGGCTTTTTCAGACTCATTCTGTGTAGCTTGCTGCTGTGGCTCCTCAAAACCTGAGTCTGTGAGGCTGTTTTGAAGTGTGACAGCCTGATCCCATGCATTCACTTGCGATTTAAACTCGTGCAAAGAATCCCATAGTTGTTTTGTCTCATCCTCTTTGTGCGAGCAAGTGTTTAGGAAACGTTCAAAGTGCCATGTGCTTTAAATGAACTTTCTTGTCAGGCGCTGTATTGCGATGAGTAGTACAACGCTTTGCTGAACCGTCACTACCTCAACCATCTTCTGATCTCTATTAATGTTCCATTCTCTCCTCAGGCTACTCCTTGAACGCTCTAGTGGACTTCCCAGTTGACAATCCAATTGAGATCATCAAACATCTCATGATCGGCAGTGAGGGTACTTTTGGTTTTGTTTCTCGTGCCACTTACAACACAGTGCCAGAGTGGCCTAACAAGGCTTCAGCATTCATTGTGTTCCCGGATGTGCGTGCTGCTTGCAAGTAAGTGTTATGATAGCTGCCATGAGTGGTAGCCATGGAGAGGTTACCTGAACTGTGTCCTACTTGCACTCATGTCTACAACACATGTTAAAAAGGATTTGATGTTTGTAGAACTTAGCATGCGCAGATGCTGTAATATGCCACGAAGGCTCCTGTGTTCCTCATGATTGCTGATTAGCATGAATTGCCTCCCTGCAGGGGTGCCTCTGTGTTGCGGAATGAGACCTCCGTGGATGCAGTGGAGCTCTTTGATCGTGCTTCCCTCAGGGAGTGTGAGGCCAATGAGGATATGGTCCGCCTGGTGCCTTGTATCAAAGGGGCTGACCCTATGGCAGCTGCTTTGCTGATTGAGTGCAGAGGGTGAGGCTTATGACATGTTTTGTGCTTTAGGCAATGATTCAGTACTTCTGTTAAGGTCATCCCAATCAGCCCAGTGTTGCTTCGTTGCCTTCTAGGGCATAACAAGAAACCCTGACAGAAACATCCACCTCCTTCACAGCTAGGTACATGTTTAATCATTACATTTGCTCAGTCTAATTATCCATTTTGTGTTCCATCTTCAGTCAAGATCCTGCAGCTCTTGAGGAGCGCATGGTGGAGGTACAGCGTGCCTTGGTAGAGGCAGGCCTGCCATTTGGTGCCAAGGCATCTCAGCCGCAAGATATCACGACCTATCCTTTCCACCATGAGCAGAAGAACTGGAAGATCTTCTGGGATGTGAGAAAGGTGAGCCCGCAGGCCTAACAAGCAGCATTGTGTAGGATTTGCAGAGAGTAGCTGATTGATGGAGCACCATTGTTTTCTTGCTTGTAAGGTAGCTTATGTTCATCACTTTCACTCCACATGACTTGCGGGTTGCTGAAGTCTCACATCTTAGAAATCATGTTTGATTAATGATGACATCTGATTTTGAATGCCATGTAACGCCCAGGGCCTCATCCCTATTGTGGGTGCAGCCAGAGAGCCAGGAACCAGCATGCTGATAGAGGATGTGGCCTGCCCTGTGGATAAACTGGCTGACATGATGATTGACCTTATTGAGATGTTTCAGAGGTGAGTCATTTGGACAGCTGGCTCCATCAATAATAGGACCCACAGCTTTATGACAACAGGACACGAGGTTCAATGTTATGACTGTGGCTCTTGCAATACTCTTGCAATTAAGTTTGTTCTTTGAGGTATCAGAAAAATACCTCAACTGTGATTTAGGTATGGATACAATGACGCTTCTTGCTTTGGCCATGCTCTAGAGGGAAACCTGCATTTGGTATTTGCTCAGGTGAGATAGAAATGTGCTATCTCACTATCTTTGATTTGCATGCATCTTCATTCTTGAGCTTTCTTGATAACATGTCCTCAGTTGTTACTATGTTTCTGTCATCTTCGCCTTGAAAAGAAACCCAATATAGGTGTGGCCATAGTAATATAACAGTCTTCAGTTTCTGTCATATCCTGGTTGTGATAACGAAACTAATTTTCCCCTTCTCAGGGTTTTCGCAACAAAGAGGAGGTCCAGCGCTTCTCCGACATGATGGAAGAGATGTGTCATATTGTTGCCACAAAGCATAGTGGCTCTCTCAAAGGCGAGCATGGAACTGGTCGCAATGTTGCGCCATTTGTGGAGATGGAGTGGGGCACCAAGGTGAGAATTTTCAAACGACTTGAAAACGTCAGGGTTCATTGTTCACAAGGAAATGATGTGGGAGCTGTCATAAGGAAAGCCGTCTTCCTTGCTTAACATAAGGTTTAAAGTAAGTTTCTTTGAGCAATGGCAACAAGCATCAGTCTTCATAATATATATTTTTTAAATATTCTTTAAGTGTCATCTTAATCAGCATGTATTCTCTTCCCATGCCTGTTTCAGGCCTACAACCTCATGTGGGAGCTTAAAGAGATGTTTGACCCATCTTACGTCTTGAACCCTGGGGTGGTCTTAAACCGTGATCCAGATGCTCACATCAAATTCCTGAAGCCTTCACCGGTGGCCTCCCCCATTGTGAACAGGTGTGCTCAAAGTTTGAAGGCATGCATGCATGGTGCTCAAGCAGTGTCCAGCCCTCTTAACAATAACCATTGGTTCCTAACAAGCAAAACGTGCTATATTCCAATGCTAGTACTTATGCACCTGGACCTGAATGAGAATAAAACTATCAAGGGGTTATGTTTAAAGAGGGAGGTTTTAGTACTTCCCATGAGCATGTCCTGATGTTGTCACAATTTTGTTCACACAGGTGCATTGAGTGTGGTTTCTGTGAGAGTAATTGCCCATCCCGTGACGTGACTCTCACTCCCCGCCAGCGCATCACTGTGTTCAGAGAGATAAATCGGCTGCAGCAGATCTCTGACCCAACCGCAGAGGAAAAGCTGAGGTGAGCTGATAGCTGGTCGGTAAGGGAGAAAAATGCCACTCCATTTTTAAGGTACGCGTTTCCACAGTTCATCAATAAAAGTTTTTCTCCTCATGCCTTGAGTAGAAAGAAGATGAGATGTAGACACCTTCAAGCATTCTGGGTCCTCAGCTATTCAGCTATTCTGGGTCCTCAGCTATTAATCAGTCTGTTTTCAGCATCTTCATTTGTCGCTATACTCCGCCTTCTTAATGCGTCCTCTTAGGCTCAAGGAAATCTCAACCAAGTATGAGTACGATGGACAGGACACGTGTGCTGCGGATGGCATGTGCCAAGAGAAATGCCCTGTTAAGATCAACACTGGAGACCTCATCAAGCACATCCGAAGTGAGGAGATGAGCCAGGCACCCAGGTCTAGTGCTGCTGCCAAGTGAGTGCACCACTTGATAATATGACAACCTTTAGGAGCTGGTTCACTAACCGACATGTCAGTGTCTGCATACAAGCAAGTCTGCTTCTCCTGTAACTCACCTTTCTGACATCCACACTGTGAATGCTTAAAGTGATCCAGACAAACAGGATATTGCGCCTGCATTAAAAAAACACTCATGAATTCACCAGGTGGCTGGCTGACAACTTCACTTTGGTCAACAACAATGTGCCCAGACTCCTCAACTTCGTGCACTTTGCTCATCGCGTGTTAGGAGCTACACCCTTGCAGGTACTGCTCCTTCAACTGCTACTGCCAGCTATGTCCCACTTCAACATCAGATATGCCTTTACGGTCTCTTTCTCATGGTTGTGTGCCTCATGTAGGGAGCACCTATATGAAGGGATGTGATTCGATGACTGAATGCATACTTAAATCCTATTACTTCAGATGATCAGCTCTTGGATGAACCAAGCCACTAACCATGCAGTCCCAGTATGGAACCCGTACCTCCCCAAAGGGTCAGCACCCTTGAAGGGTGAGTGCTGAGTCATGTATCGCCACGGTTATTCAAGAAGGTCAGGTTTAGCCACTTCTGTGGCCTGAATATCTAAGAGTACCTCGACTTACTTCTCATCCTTGCATATCAAAAAGTTGCGTCAGTCACCTTGCTGTCTCTCCTCCTTCCTTGCAGTGCCTGAGCCTCCTGCTGTTGTAGCAGTGTCTCCAGCCCTTCCCAGGAAGGTTGTTTACATGCCCAGCTGTGTGACACGAATGATGGGACCCTCAGGCTCTGACACTGAGACTGCGAGTGTGCATGAGAAGCTGATGAGCCTCTTCTCTAAGGCAGGGTATGAAGTCATCATCCCCAAGAGTGTGGGGTCCCTGTGCTGTGGAATGATGTTCAACAGGTGTGTCCTGTCTCATGATCAGGGACACGTACGCTGTCCTGCACTCATTCTCAATTTGCCTGGTATTTCATAAGAAGGAAGTATGTATACATTGCTTTCCAACTGCAGAAATTGCTTAATTTGCAGTATGTTACAGTTGTAGCTATGAAACCACGATACTGTCCCATCTTTATCTTTTTGTCCCCTCTCTGTCCTCTTTCTAACCTCCCAACAGCCGTGGCTTCAAGGATGCTGCTGCCTCAAAGGGTGCTGAGCTGGAGAAGGAGTTACTGGAAGCTAGTGAGGGTGGAAAGCTGCCCATTGTGGTGGACACCTCGCCCTGCCTGAGTCAGGTCAAAAGCCAAATCTCTGAGCCGCAGCTGAGGTTTGCGCTGTACGAGCCTGTTGAGTTCATCAGGTGAGGGTTTGCTGTGGGCTTTGGCAGGGTATCTGGTATGCCTTGACCATAAACTAATAAGGTACAAGGCATGAAGCATGAGGCATGAGTGTTTGAAACAGCATTAGCAGTGGAGTTTATGCAAGGTCTTCATGATGTGTCGTATCTAACTGTATTTCTGATCATATTTTCTTGCCAATACATGAAAGGCACTTCTTGGTGGACAAGCTTGAGTTTAAAAAAGTCCGAGATGTTGTGGCTGTCCATGTTCCCTGCTCCTCCAAGAAGATGGGGATTGAGGATGCATTCACCAAGCTTGCTGGGCTCTGTGCTAACGAGGTGAGAGGAGACCCAATATAGGAACCTGAGCAACTCTTTAAATAGTGGGATATGAGAAATAAGTTCATGAGTAGTCATGTAATCTGTCTTGTACTCTAACAAACTTTCATGCAAGATTTGTGATGGCTCTCTCTAGCTAGCCCAGTTATGGTCTTCTTTTGTCATGATTGACGCATCCCTTTTTAGGGGCTTGTGATCTGTTGTGTTTAACCTGAAACAGTTCCCTCCCTGATTATTTTCTGCGCTAAATGACTCTTGTTTCTTTCCTGCCCTCCTCAGGTGGTCCACTCAGGGATCCCATGCTGCGGTATGGCTGGTGATCGAGGCATGCGCTTCCCAGAGCTCACAGGCGCCTCATTACAGCACCTGAACCTGCCAAAGGATTGCAAAGGTGAGCTGAATGATGACCAAACAACTTAATCTGGGAGGCCTGACTTACTGACGTAAGGCCTGAACACCCAGCAGTTGTGGTTGGTAGATATGAGGTACAAGATACAGAGAATGTTGCTTTCCTCCTGCTTTTTTGTAATTCTAATGGATTTTGTGTAATATCTACTTCTTGTAGATGGTTACTCAACCAGTCGCACCTGTGAGATGTCTCTGTCGAACCACAGTGGTATCAATTTCAGGGGTCTGGTGTACTTGGTGGATGAGGCCACCCAGGCCAAGAAACCAAATGTAACGGCTGCGTCAAGGTCGTAGATTGAAGCAGGGTCATGAGTGTAGTGACTTCTCTTGCAAGTTACCTATGAGCAGGAGTCTGTATGATTGCTTGTACCTTGTAGAGTTTACACCTCTACTCTCTTGCATGGTGTGTATGGCATTTTTGAGGGACATGTGGTGTTGTTGCATTTCAAGGAGAGTCCTTTACGAGAGAGTTGACCATGTACAGTGTACTTATGGATGGATAAGGGTCGTTTGTCCAGGCGTTGTTGTGCTTGTGCAGCTGTTGTGTCCTCATTTGAGTGAAGGATACATATTTTGGTAGTTAGTAGTGATGAGAGGTTTCTCTGTGAGTTTGCCTAGAGGCTGTTGACAGGTCACAGTCAGCGTTTCAGAAGATCATGAGGCCTGTTGTCTAGGCCTCTAAAAGGATATTGACGATGCAAGGCAGTGCTTGCAGCATTTTTGCTTTTGCACACATTTCTTTCCCAGCTTATTTTGATATAGCACAGTAGATATTAACCTCGAGAAGTCTACAATCTTCTATTTCTGTCCATCCAGTTTGTAAAATGCACTTTATCTGGGCTACATGTTAAAATTAACCATGTTTTTGACAAATAATCATATGAAAAAAATGTCAAGATATAAATATCCTAGGCTTCTACAAGCGGCGCACCCACCATAGAGAAGAGCAGGCCCCTGCTACCCAGGCCTCTCATCTGCATGCTCTGTATGATAAGGGTGGATATGCATCAGGGATTCAAATCCTTCACTCAGATTTCCTATTTCTTGCTGACTGGAATAGACTCTTCATTCAAACTAAGCAGCCTCGAGCTCAAGTACATAAGCTGCTCCTCAGCTCCCTCCCACAGCCCCCATTGGTGGAAAGAAACAGACACCACCCTCCATCCCCCAAGCTGCAGTAACCGTCTCTCCAATATAGACTCACCCAGCTCGTTATGAGGAGGGTTCCTGCTATACATATTTTTCCCGCAGCGTTGCACTGCCAGCCGCTTACTGCCTATCAAAGATAAGCTTGTATCCATGACTGCAACGTCCACCACCGCTGCACCTCCAAGGACAGGAATACCTTCAGTTGGCTGACAGCCCAGTTCTTCTAAAGCCTAGGTATTCAGAACCAGGGCGCGGTGAGGAACAACAAGTACCTTCAGAAGACTCAGAAGATGTTGCATTAAAGAAAGCTTGTAATGACAATGATACATGTTACTCGCAGCAATATATAGTGGAGTCATGCTCCAGCAGTGTTTGAGGAAATGGTCCATGCAATCTGAACCGAGACAGACAGTGACAAGAAACCATAATCTTCCTACATCACAACACAATCATATGCACACCATGTATACTTCCTACTTCACAACACAATCATATGCGCACCATGTATACTTCCTACTTCACAACACAATCATATGCACACCATGTATATTTCCTACTTCACAACACAATCATATGCACACCATGTATACTTCCTACTTCACAACACAATCATATGCACATCATGTATACTTCCTACTTCACAACACAATCATATGCGAACCATGTTTACTTCCTACTTCACAACACAATCATATGCACACCATGTATACTTCATGCATCCATGCCATCCCAGCCTTGCCCCTCCTCATATCCATAGAAGGTATTCTGTCAGAGGCCCTCTCTCTTGCAGCAGCTGCTGCTTTCCTAGACAGATCCTCTCCCAGGAAGGACTCAAAGGGGTCCTCCCACCAATGAAGGACGGGAGATAAACCAGCAGTGGCAGGAGAGCTATGTGGGATGGTGCCTTCAATATCCATGCAGGATACATCAGACACTTTTGTAACGCTAGTGATGTCTAAAGATCCGCCGACACTCTTTTTGGTCCTTCTAGGGCTACAGGACCCTGAAGACGTACGCTTGAAAGAGGACCTAAATGAAAAATGTGAAACATCAACGACCCTGCGGCCTGCAACCTCTTGAACTTGCCCAAAGCTGCTCTGATCACATTCAGAGGCTAATCCAGTGAGGATGGCGGGGTTTAGGGTTCCTGAGCCATCCTCCTGCCTTATTTGCTGAAGGGAAGATTTTAGGCAAGTCCCTGTTTGTTCATGATCCCAAGAGTTTGTTACAGGAGCCTGCACAGTGTCTCCCTCTGAACTGTGGCACACAATATGACCTGTGCTTACATCTGATGACATATGGGCAGTATGAACTGTGCTTGCTGCTGCTGATAAGGCAAGAGCCTCTCTCATGGCTTTCATCACTTGTGCTGCTGATTGGTCTTCTCTGTTGACTAAGCCGGAAAGAAATTGTCTCCGACCCGCTTCCAGCTCCCACCTTGCAGCCCTGAAGATCAGGTCCGCACGATGCAAGCGTTCCAGATCATGTGAATTGAACTCAGAGGCTGAAAAACGATTAGACCTCAGGATTGATAGCAAGCCAGGAAGCAGGTCCCAGATACTACTTGAAGTGTTATTTGAGTGCCTTCCTTGATCATTGGTTTCTGTACTATCTAGGTATGCAGTGCTTTCATGCCCACGCAGCCCTTCCATCTGCCTCAGCAACCGCCTCTCATTCTTCAGCAATGCTGCACCTAGAGAGGTGGGCCTCAGAGCTGCTACAACTGCTATTGACCACAACACATTAGTGAGGTCCGTAGCAGAGAAGCTGGATGCGAAGACATCTTCATCAGAACGTTGATCTGCTAGGGGATCAAATGCCGCCAACTTGGTGCTACCTGCCTTTGGGCTAGAAGCACCTAGCTGCATTCCGGATTGTGTGCTGTTTCTGGAATCTTCTTGTGGGAGATGCTTAAGGAGCTGCTGAATAAGGAGAGGCAAAGGGGATCCTGTGTCTGACACATATTTTGGAGACGTTCTTTTAATGGGTTGAGGCTGAAGCTGAGTGAAGGACCACAAGAGATTTGCTGCCTCCTGAACCATCAGATAGACAAGAAACAGAAGTTGATAAGACTCATGAGACAGGGCTAATGAAGAGGGTTTATCATTATGTCTGACATCTATGATCCTTGGAGTAGAGCTTCATGATGAAGTGAACCTTGAATGAGGAAGTCTGAGCTCAAAACTAGTGGCAGATTCAAACACCCTCTCCTTACCCTAGCAGTTAAGTTGATGCCCACAGTTGTGACTAGATGATGGACACCGGCTCTCAGACGCTCCATGAGAGATGCATCATAATGCCCAACACTAGCCATGCCCCAATATAGCTATACATTGTCACGAGGGCAAGTTGGATTAGTGTTGCAATATTTCACACAACCTCATTCCCATATACCTCTTGTTAGTGTATTGGGATTACTTAGAGTGGGGAGAGCAAGATAATGAAAGTTCTGAACAGATTGCATAGGGGAGACAATTCATCTGCATTACCAAACAAAGGCAATGTTCTCATCATTTCCATCATTACGAGGCCTGTCAGAAGCATGAAGGCTACATCTTCACACCATGGACATCTGCTCTGAAGTGAAGTGACGAATACGTCGACACGCCTTGATTGCTATGGCAGTGAAGAGTGGTTCATCGTGAACACCAAAAGCAGCAAACGCCCAGGCAAGAGAAGACAGGCCAGCAGGATCAAAGTATGCCTGAAGGGTAGGGCAGCCACACAAATTGGAAGGAAATCTCAAAGATTTGTCTTGTGATCATGAAAATTCTGTAATTATCAATCTCTAAGACTTGAAGATGTCAAAGGGAAACCCCATTTGCCCTTTGATATGAGGAGCATGATCAATCTGCCCTTTGATATGAGGAGCATGATCAATCTGCACGAGGTAAATAAACACAACAACTACTTAATGGTATGCAGGCAATTTCTGTGCTCATTTATGACACAGAACCACAGAACTGAAACTAAGCATTGAAGGAGTATCGTACCTTTTGAGGCACTGCTGCCTTTGCCAGCGCTGCCAAGAACTTGTTGTCACGGTGGCCCAGTACCGCATATGCCCAGGCAAGATTGGTAATGTTAGAGGGAGACAGACCCTGATGTGAGTGACATGAAGGAGGGAGCATGAGGTGGTGATACTGGTGGAGGGAGACAGACCCTGATGTGAGTGACATGAAGGAGGGAGCATTAGGTGGTGATACTGTTCGAGGGAGACAGGTACTTATGTGAGTGACCTGAAGGAGTAAGCATAAGGGGGTGATACTGGTGGAGGGAGACAGACCCTGATGTGAGTGACATGAAGGAGGGAGCATGAGTTGGTGATACTGTTGAAGATAACTCTGTCAAAGCCTTTACTTTACAAGAGGTACAGGCTTCATGATTTACCTTCTCTTGTGGTGACAGCTTTTTACCAGTTTCCATGACTTGAGAGGACAGCCCCACATTCCTTGCCCTCATCCTCACTTCTTGGACCTCTAAAGGCTTTAAGGTACTCAAATGGTTCATGTTGCCAGGCTCCAATTCACCTTTCTCCCCATCTTCTAAATGCAGGCGTCTACCAAGGGAATCCGACGTTTTTTTGCCCACTTGATGCTCCACACCTCCATCCACACCTCCAGACAACCAGTCATGACCCATCTTTAATTTCCTTCTCCCTGAGTTGAGATCTTCTTGAGTCCCTTTCAATGCCATTGCTTGCTTCTGACGACTCATCAAGGCTGAGTTGTGTCTAGCAGTGACACCCCTCAGTCCATCGATAGATGGACTCTCAGCTGGTGGATACTTGAGGCATAGCTGCACAGTGCATTGGGCTATTGAAGTCAAGAGGGAAGTGAGGTGGTTTGAACCAGAGAGTCCCTTCAGATGTCCCTCTGTCTGAGCCTTTGCAAATGACCAAGCCATCCTAGATATATCATCTCCTTCATATATCAACACATAAGAGCATTGCGCGCATGAGAGGGGGGGATACAGAATGCCAGCGCCCCTCGTCAACAGACGGAAAGCAAAATAAGATAGGTCAAAGGTTGAAAATCAGTACATGGTTTACAGGTTTACATGTGGTCTACAAATTGCTTAGATGTTGCTACAGGCCTCTTTGCAGAACTAACATGATTGCAATCAAGAAGGACATACATAAATGAACGTAATCAGGCTGAAGGCCGCAACCACACTCCCTGTCTCACCTGTGGTATGTTCAATTCGGTGGACAGCAAGCCTGGCGATGGCCTTCCAAGCCCTTAAATGTACAGCGGAGATCGTAACATTTTTTATTCCTGCTGTATTTTTGTCATGATTTAGATGTGGCGAGTACACCTCTGCTAGGCCGACCTGAGATGAAAGGCGAGATGACTCAGCAAGGCTATGTGTAGAAGTAGAGTCTGGTAGCCTAGAGGCGTCTTGATGATGGCTTGAGTTCTCTACTTGCAACGGACCCTCTGTCGCAGCTGACAGCTGTGAATTTTGATGCTGAGGTAGTAGCAAGCGAGAGGCCTCTCCATGAAGGACCTGACACCACCATCAGTGTTATTTATTGTACAACAACAATTGAGACCATTCAAGCTCAAGGGAGACCTAAATGATATTGGAGCTCAAAAGAGAGATAGGTTTGCGAATAAAAGGAAACATGAATGAAAACTGAAGGGAAGATGAATGTTGAGCACAAATTCGTACTGTCACTTTGAGCTGAGGGTTTATGCACAACGCATTGATTTGTTCCAGCATGCTCACCTGCAGCCTGGACATGCTCCATGCTACATCAGCGAGTTGACTGAAAGAGCATCTAGACATCCTGAGGTCTCCATCTGCAAGCAATGCATCCAGCAGTACATGTAGTGCTCCTGGAGGGGCCTGCCCCAACCTACCCAGGGCCCATGTACACGCAGACAAAGCAGGACCATCCAACTCTTCAACCACATCAGCAAGCCCTTCACACATTAATCTGTAAGGCAGAAATATTACCTAGCATAAGAAAGGGGGAGCGAGGGAAAGGAGAAAATCTAGAGGAATGCTGCATGGAGGACCTACCTTATCTCACAGGATGGATGAGCATACGACACTATGTAACCAAACTCTCAAGATGTCTACCAGGCTACCCCCGCCTGTATTTGTCTAGCTTGGACTTTTTTTACTCATGCTATTGCTGAGTGAAACTGCTGCCATTTAAAGAGCCCTGCAGCTTACCGTGTGATCTGCTTCAGCCTAGGATCAGAGTTTACTCCCACAAGCTCCACTGCTGGGAGCACAGTCAGTAGCTGTACAACATGGCAGGACCTGAAGGCTCTACCATACATCAGAAGCACAGCTTCCACATCTCTCAGACTTTTTGCTGATGCTATGGCATGAGAAATATCTGCGATCGATGGCTCTGATAGGTTGCTCACATGCTTCATGTGTGAATGCTGTTCAGGATATCTGTTTGTACCACTATCTGTGGCAGTCTGTCTTGATGTTAGCGCAGATCTCTCTGGTATGGACTGCATGTATAAGTTTTGATCTGTGACCTGTTTTTCACGAACATGACCATCACTTCTAGAGCCGAAGAACCGTGAAATAACCTCATGGTGATCGTCAGTATTAGTCCACTTCTGTAAGTGAGGAAAGTCCTGAGAAAGGACAGACGATATCCTGAGCATGTTGGCACTGACTTTCATACATCTGAAGCCTCTGAGCACTGGATTTTGTTGTGGAACACACATAGTTTGCCGCATGCATTCCTGAGCAGCTGCACTGATTGTACATAGCTGTTCCATGCGATGCCAGGTCTGATTGGCCCCATCCTGCAGAGTTATGTTTAATCTATGCTCCAGGAATATCCAATACAAAGCATCTTGTCTTGTGAAAGTGCTGCTTAACAGGAAATTGTGCCTGATCATCTACTACTTGTGATTCCAGATTGAATTTCTACACAGGTTGAATTATTTATGTTGTCATGTGCCATGTAATGGACAGTGAATGATAAGCTTATTTCTTTTTAGTGTGCGGTGGCTCCAGAACCCGTGCGGTGTCGCATCGCGTTGTCACAACCTCAACAACGTTGTAACATGATTCTTGCTATGTAAAGACTTTATATTTAGAATTTATATTACACCAGTCTTCCTCTCTTGAGATCGTAGCTTGTTCACGTGCCCAAAATCAATAAAGAAAGGCATCATTCGTAAATATTTGCATTTGAAATTCATGAGAACTCAGCCATATTCTCGAACCTTAGTTCTAGTCCTGGGGTTGTTTTTACATTGTGCAAAATCTTCCAGAGATATCTTCCAGAACCCTTCTCAATTTGTAAGCTTGGGAAACAACCCTGAAGCAGATGTTCCCCAAGCAGCTGGTATCCAATTTGTCGCAAGACAGGCCATGTTTGATTACGCCTCTGTCCAAGGCTTGTTAATACTCAAAGACAGGCTGAAAGCGTTGGTCATACCTGATGTAGAGAGGGCGTACCATGTTCCAGTGTTGGGAGACTTCAAGTAAGGGCAAGCCTAAATTGGAGGGCAGGCCAAGCATTCTAATTAGATGTTGTTAATCCTGAATTCTGCTGGTCCCAGTATTTTTCAAACTGTGTGACCACCATTTTTATTATATCTCAGTGTCAAGATCTCCAACATCAAGGTGGACTCCTTCAATGTGTCTGAGGATGAGGCCAAAGTGGTGATCTTGGATCGTTATTTCAACATGTTTGTGGGAGGCGTCACTTGTCACCTCACTTTCAATTGGCATTGGGATAAGCTGGGGATTGAGGGGTCGGGTGATGGGGAGTTGATGCTCACTAACGGCAATATCAACTACGTCTTCCAAATCCTGAAAGTAGGTGGAGTTCCACTATGTGGTGGCATGGAGTGATCATTAAGTAGGCCCAAACCATTGGGCTTCTTTGATAAATTTTGTTGCAACCATGACTTACAAGTTGCCTTAAGTCCTGAAGCTAGCTTCACATTTATGTAATTAAAACTGAATAGTATGAGCTTACAGATCTCGAGATAATAAGATTTTAAAGGTAGTAAAACATTATTTCGGTGGATTAGTTTCGCTTTTGTGAAGTCCTCTAGGCTTTCAATCATTTTCAATATTATGGCAGACGAATGTTTCCTGCAGCTAATGACTGTTGCCTTCATTTTTTCCAGCTGCGTTGGTCTCAAGGTTGAATCTATTGTGATTATGATGCAGAATCCTGCCACAACCCGCCCAGAAGTTTCAGTTCAGCTGTCGGAGAACAGCTTTGAGGCTGTGGATCTCAAAATTCACTCAAACTCTGCAGACTGGCTTTATCAGGTACAGGTTGAATGTCACAGCTTTCCAGCCTCTGCCTCCTACATGCTTCAACAATGATATACATGACAAGAACAGGCTGATCCTTACATCTACCTAAAGTCCCTCAGGGGCTGTACATGTGGAGTTTGATACATGAAGATGAGTGACATCGCCTGATGTACAAACCAGATTGCATCTAATTTCCTTGTGTACCTTCCATAGGCAGCCATGTCACTCTTCAATGACCGCATCTCATCAGCGGTCCATAGAGGGATTGATGGCGCATTGTCTGGTGATGTACCCAATGCCATCAACAACATCCTTGCGTCCTTGCCCACTCATGTTCAAGTACAGGTACTCCATAATAATGAAAAACTAGGAGAAGATGAACAGATCCTCTGACTTTCCATACAATCATGGGATTGTAAGAGTCTCCGATTAAAATTGTTCGGATCCTTGTGCATGTTACTACTTAATAGAACATGTAGTAAGCAGCCCTTAACGTTTATTGTCACCCTGTATTCATAACCCTCTCTGTGCTTTAAGATGCTGCTGTCCCTCTTATCTTTAGGGCTTGCCCTTTAACGTTTCCTTTGACTATTCATTCTACACATTGAGCTACGTGCTACTCAAGGGATATGGTATGGTTGGCTCTTCCTCGCCTCCTCATGCACAATCTACATCAGTAGATGGCTCGTCATCTACAGCTGCAAGTGCAGAGGTGCAGAAGGAGCAGGTCATTTCTGCACCATTAAGCGCCGAAAGTCTACACGAGGAGAGTGGGCAAGGGGTGTTAAGGAAAATTGTGAGGCAGTTACAGAGTATCTATCTACAAAAAGCAGGCATTGGTGATAGTTTGGATGGTCAGTGTCCCTATCAAGCTGTAGATCTGCCACTGGGCGCTGATGTGATAGCCTTGGAACCTCACATGGTGAGTGTGAACCTTCACACATAGATGTTCCTTCATTGCACTGGCTGCTTCAAACCTTTGTAACGTAGCTGTGCCTAGACCCTACAATAGCATGCTTGAGCGTCAGAAAACATAATGAAAAGCCAGGTGGTCGAGAATTGTATTTCTAACTCATTTCACACTTTTCCTACATTTTTCATACCACAGGTCACGTTCTACCTTCATGAGTCCATCCTCAACTGTCTGCTGTGGGGATTGTACGGCAGTGGTGGGTTGAAAACCAGTGCAAATGTGGCTGGCGACCTTCTAGCGACCCTTCTTCCAGCTGTACCTAAAACCTACCCTCACCAGGAGCTCAGAATTGACATCCAGGCATTGGCTGCTCCCAAGGTAAAGTCATTCCTACTGAGCTGCACACATCTTCTGGAAAGATTGCTTATGATTAGAATGCCCCTTTCCTTAGAGTGCAGCCCCTGTGGTGGTGGCCTATCTCGCGTTTGGTAGACTTTCGTTTGAATAGAGTTATAACATCAGGTGTACACATGTACCAACATGACCTCAGCTTATCTGAAGCGATTAACACTGTCATGCACATGTCTTCATCAGGTCAGATCAACAATGCCATGCACATGATTTCATCAGGTTACATCAACACTGTCATGCACATGTCTTCATCAGGTCACATTCCAAGAGGGTGTTGGTATCTCCTTGACTGCTTCGTACCGTACCACCATCTATGTGAACAACCAGACTTTGGGAACGCCTCTCATTGCTCAGCTGGATGCAGAGGTCAGCGCTGTGGGTCAACTGAACTGGGACTCCACAACCATTACCTCCGCTGTGGCTAAGCATACCCTTGTGCAGGCCACCATTCCTGTATCCACAGCGCAGTGGGATGGAACTGTGGCTTGGTTTATACAGAACTATGCAGGTGATGATGGGCTAGACCCTTAAGGGTTGACCAATTATCAGTAAGACAGGGAGGAAGGAAAGCCTTGTAAACAATAGAGGATGCTGAGAACTTTCCTCTATCATATTCTTATAGTTTGTGGTGTTTTCAGCGTGCTGCATCTGTAGCAGGGTCAAATAATAATTATTCTGATGTTTTTGTTGTCGAAGTTCTACACCTGTTGTTCACAGCTCTGATCCTGCCCTTGCACAACAGGCTTATACCCACTCAACCAGATAGTGAAAAAGTTTGTGAATACGCCAGTGGTTTCTTTGGTATCACTGGTGAGAGCGACTGGAGTGACCCTGGAAGGGTGGTTCGGTTTATCTGGAGATATCATGGTACTGAAGCCATGAGCATCCATAACGACCTGGATAAAATATTGCTGCAGCATTGTTGATGATGCTACGAAGAGCTTTCAGCTTCAAGAGACGAGGCGAATGGAATTACATAGTTTAGGAAGACTGCGATAAGTTGTTCTACACAGCTTGCAATTGACATGATTCTCTAATGCCTGATATACAACAGAGACTCCTCTTTACGTCGCAAACACTGGGGGCAGGTGTGAACATACTACTCTAAAGCATTGGTTGCAGCTGTTTTCTACCTTGATTTCCTGATCATTCTGAGCTCTGAGTCTCGTAGCATGACCTCTACTATATCTACTCATTTCCAGTCATTGATAATGGGCATTTATTGCATTCATTATGATACCATGTGGTAGTGTCCGAACCCAGATATCTTGCCCCTACAGAATGGGCAAGGTACCTCGTCTGCAGGATGCACCTTGAGTAGCTCCAGCGCACAGTCAACTGTAACAAGCAGATGAGAGGCTCATAACCAAGAGGACGAGTTATTGATGATGATGGATAATCTCCGCCACTTCTTTCAGCCAAAAAGCACAAATGGACTGAGAAAGAATTTTGCTACATACCTTCAAAAGTGGAGCCTTGATTCAATAAAAGTCCTCATCCTCTTCACATGTAAAGATGTCATCATGAATAGTCTTCTTTGAGGACCACCGCTTACAAGATGTGTCTGGTACCTTTTCACAGCCTATAGTTCACACTCACCACAGATCTTGTGCCCACATTCCTGGATAGCCACAAAGTCCCCCTCATCGAAGCACACAGCACAAGTGTCTTCATATTCGTCACCACCTTCTGACAGAGTATTTGTGTTGGCGCTGACCACAGAGTCAGTGCGGCTGACCTGCAGGGCTAGAGTACTGGGTGCCCCAACCACCAATGCCATGGATGATGAAGAAAAGGACATCCCTGTTGTATTCATCAATCCTGAGCCTCCAAATGCAGCTGCCCCTGTAGATGTGGACCTTTCAGGCACTTTATAACTCGCACTTTTGAGTGAGTTTTGCAGACTTTCGTATCTTTCTGCAGCCATCAGTTCGCTTCTTTTAGTTATGGACTGGTGAGGATCAGACCCAGGTGGGAAATTAGGTGGGGGATTCAAACTGTCAGATGAGGCTGCAAGTTCATTAGGTGGGGGATTCAAACTGTCAGATGAGGCTGCAAGTTCATTAGGTTCTAAACCTCCTCTCTGTGCTGAAGGAAGAGCTCGTCCCTCCTCATCATCTTGACAAGCAGGCTGCTCAGCCTCATCAGAAGCATCTCCGTTATTTCCAATTCCATGAATCAGCCTACCATCACACAGAAGTGAGGCCATGACAAACAGTCCTTACTCCTACCACTCAATTCTACACACTCATGTCCTATGGTATTATTTTATCAGAACAAAGCTGAGGCTAAGAAACTGTACAACACAAATCCTACATCTTACCGGTGTATTCTGTATGTTGCAAGTGTATCTTCCAGGCCATCCTCATCCACAACTTCTGCCAGGGATGCAACCACCTCCTGTGTCTCTTCAACTTCAGACCCAGACACTGCATCTACAGGGAAAGCAGTCCAGCCTGCACCCACTCTGGCCAACCTAGATGGGGTGCCTGGGGCCAACTGCCGACGCACATACTGCTGCTGGGATTCATTGCCGGCCCTAGAGGTCTCAGCCAGGGAAGGGCCTGATGTAGGTGCTGTCATAGGAGCAGGCTCCTCTGCAGTCCCATCTTCACCCTGGAGCTTGAGAGGAGAGAGATGGTTCCGGAAGCTCCCACTCCTCCTCACCAAGGTATCATTCAACCTCTCATGCACGTGCTGCAGCAAGGTTGACTGCTGTCTGAGTATTTGGGAGGTGCTGCTCTTGTTCCCCAGAGTGTTACCTGAAGAGAATGATGCATTCTGCTCTAAAGAGGACTCCACACGGTTCCAGCACCTACTGGCTGGGGATCTGGGGGAGGCAGGCGAGTTAGTCCTGCAAGGAAGGAGAGAGAGGGCGAAAATGAGCTCAGACTGAATGTGAGCATTAGAATTGAGATCAATCATTGATTGGCCAAAATAAGTCACAGAACATGATCCTGGATGGCATGTAAAAGCATGAAGGTGAAATTGATAAAAGTGAGTCTGTGTGGCCGACAAATGCAACAGGTAATAACTGTTATCACTCATCTTGTGCATCCGCAGCACACATGATACCTGAAACTACTGTTCATAAGCCTACAGATAAAATTATACAAAACCTTACAGTATGTATTCCTCATAAACCTCCGCTGAGACACGAGCCTTGCCTGTAAGTACTTTTTATGCAACACCTCAGCAACACAAAAATCACAAGCAATTCATATTCATGCCCCTCAGAAAAAATCTTCTTACCTGTACGTGCTCTTCATGCGCCTTAGGGAGGTGAGGGCTCCCATGGAACACGAGAGCTGCGCCATGCTGTGGACACGCGGAGATGATCCATGATGCACTCCTACCGGCTCCAAAGCCTTGTTTCCCTCCTCTGGATCCCTTTTACTGAAAGGTGACACTGACACAGGTGCCAATGCCATGGGCACATCAGAGAGTGTTTCATCATAAGATGTACTCTGAACAAAACAGTTTTTAGATTGCTGTTGTATTTTTTGGTCATTCAAACTCTCCCCATCTGTTATTGCTGCTGCGTCCTTACGTGCTGTCCCAAGCTGAGAAGTTTGGTTCACGACTGATGTGGAGGCTGCAGCAGTTGATGCTGAAGCCTCTTGTCCAGGAGAAAGCACTTGTGCAGCCACTGCTCCCGAGAGCCTGCTCATCTTTCTACCACCTCCAGCAGGACTCTCATCCACTGCAAAGAGTCCTCCTCTGAGGCTACTGGATGCTTTGAGCTGCAGAGCAGAGGAACCTGTAGGCAATGATGGAATCATTAGGACTCAAGCCAAGTGGCATTTTTGGTAAACAGATTGTAACGTAGCATGATGATGATACAGCACATAAAGTGTAGCATGATGATTATACAGCACAAGGAGTGTAGCATGATGATGATATAGCACATGGGAGTGTAGCATGATGATGATACAACACATGGAGTGTAGCATGATGATGATACAACACATGGAGTGTAGCATGATGATGATACAACACAAGCCAGGATAGTTATATGATCCAAAAAGAAAAAGAGGTCCCATGCTGATGTCTAGTAAACTGCTGCTGCCACAGGGCTGAAGATAAAATCAAGGGCTGCAGTCCTGATAGCCTCTATGAAGGGTTTCCTGGAAACTCACCAGTCGTCCTACGAGGAGAATTAGTTGTCATGTCAAAAGCACTAGCTCCTCTGGAAGCTCCAGAACCATGCTGACTCCTTGGGGAGCTTGCATGCCTCAGACTTGCAATCCGCTGTGGCTTCATCCTAACTTCTTTTTTAGCCAGCCTCTGGGCTTCCCGCTGAGCCCTTTGCTCTGCAACGGACGCCCTTAGATCCTGCACCTGCTGAATGAGAGCCTCTCTTGCTTCCTACAAAAGCAAGGTCATAAAGTACAGCCATCAGAAGGAGGGATGCTGAGCTTAACACTTGCCCATCCTTAGGGCCTTTGGGTTGAAGTATGTGATCACTCATTTAGGTTGAAATGGACTAAGATTGCATCAGGAAATAAAGATGGAGTGAAGTTACCTCTCTCTCAAAAGGACTTACACACGATTCTTGTACCTGACTTGTTAGTTGATCTTACCTTGGCAGCTTGCTTCCTAGCCAGCTCCTCGGGAGAGGCAGCTCTAGCTAGACTTGCTTGCCTAGCTACAAAGGCCTCCCAATTGGTCAGAGGATTGAGTAATGCCATCATGTTTCTTCGCCTCAGGCGGCGAGCAACACTAAAGGCAGTACGGCCACTGACATCAACAAGCAGGCGGACATCATTCCGTCGCAAGCGGGCAGTTTCATTATCAAGGCGGCGCTGCTCAGGGGGGATGGTAGCCATCTGGATGTAACGTACAGGAGTGTGAGGGTGGTAGAAAGCGAATGTCAGCATCAAACACTCCAGAGGGGGAGAGGCATCTTATCTAACTAACTCTTGAGATACTTCTGAAACACTTTAAAAGGACACATGGAACTAGCAGCCATTACTAGTTCTTCCACCTCATATGTTTGCACGGCACTAAATTTTTTTAATGCATAAACTGAGGATCCTCTCACATATTCGCCCACAATGGCCATAGCAGCCTCAAAAGATCCATTAATTGCAGCCAGGTGGAGCGCTGTACTCCCTCCCGCTTGCTCCTCCACATGCCTGGCGGCACAAAGAGAAGGCCTTAAGTTGCATGACAAATTTTCTCCTCAATACACACCATATAGAATGCACCGTCTCATACAACAAGTTCTGACTCATGTGAGTGGATGACGCAAGTCACAAAAGTGTACATTCTGACTTACATGAGTGGATCGTGTATTTCACCATAAAGCACCAATCTTCTTCGCAGCTTTGCACCATGATGTACCAGAGCACGAATGGCCTCAGCATGATTGAACCAGGCTGCATACATGAGAGGTGTGACGCCGCTGACAGTGCACGCATCCACCAAGGGTCTGACAAGGCAGTTCACATCAACAGCGTTTGTTTTGCAGAATGTACAGCTTTCACTTCATAATTCTATTATCCAATCAACCCACAAGTGAACAATGTATCATGTACAACATTTATACTCAATGCGGTGCATTGAACATGCAATGTATGATATTTAGCGTGCATGGAACTTATGTCCACATATTGATTTGAAAGCATAAAGTAAAAATTGAGACTCGAACCTCTGTCCCTGTCTTCACACCTAGGGTTTTGAGAGCTGGCTGCACTGTCAGTTCGCCTGATAACGGAGTTTATGATGAAGGCATGTCCCTTCACTGCAGCATAATGCAGACATGTGCGATTGAAGGGGGAATCGCGGCACCAAGGGTTCACCTTTGCGCTGAGAAGCAACCTGAGGAGTTACCAAAGTAGTCACAAGACGGGTTTTGAGAGAAACATCAGCTGCTAGTCATCTGTAGAAGTTTGTTTTCAGGGCTCAATAAACTTTGATGGTGCTGACGTGCACCTAAATGGACTTAAGCATAACATAGCTTCAGCAGTAGATAACACAGTGGATAAACTCTTCATCAAGAGTTTCAAGCGTGCGAGGAAGGGTTCGTGCCTTAAAGAGATATCATCAGCTATGTCGCACGCCAGCATGAGAGGCGTGGCTTGGTCACCACGTCGGCCCTGGTTCATGGCTTTGCGGGCAAACTTCATGATTTTTGCCTCCAAGGAACCGTGTGCATCCCTGAGAAGGCAGGAAGTGAGGCCTGGTGAGGATCTGATGAACTACAGAAATGCAAGATTAAACATAGTAAGCTGGTGCCTGCAGATCTGTCACTACACCTGACACTTGTTAATATCAAAGAGGTAGTTAAGAGAAGAATAGGAGAATCGGCCATATTCTCTTACACGCTGGCATGTGCACAAGAGAGCATGTAGTGCAAGATTGAGTTCTGCTTCAGGATCACAGCCATGTGGAACGCATTGTGGCCCCTCTCTAGATCTAATGTCGCAGCAAATAACTCCGGGTGGCGAAGCAGCAGCGCTGAGGCACGGTTTAAGTCCCCATTTCCAATAGCTGAGAGAAGATCACGCACTTCTGGTATTGAGTTTTGATTTCCCATTTTACATGAAAGTTTCCTTTTTAAATTACTAAAACGGTGAAGCTGGACGGGTTATTAGGGTTGATACTCTCACATGTATCTCTCAATCACGACCTTTTATCACAAATCACCTGCAATAGCTATGTAGTTTCGTAGCTAATAACTCAATGACTTTGTTTTTATGAGGAATCGCTTCTAACTTCTATTGTTAAACATGCAGATGTGATTCAATCTGGGCTGATCATCTGGGTTGAAGGCTAATTTTCAGGTAATGCCTAATTGTTTTTCAAATGGGGAGACGCAGTAAAATAAAGCTTAAATTGTACGCGCCTAATCTGTAAAGATATATGTACACCCTGAAAAGCATCACTGCATCAGAACTTCCAGGCTAGCAGCCTGGTTGAACCCCACTCTGCGTGTGTGCCCGAGTGGTTTAAGGGGTTCGACTCAAGTTCGAATATCGCAAGATGCGCAGGTTCGAACCCTGCCACACGCATTTTGGTTACACATGTTTGTTTACGTCTCTCACAAAAGGAATCTTTAAATATCTCCTGTCATGGGGCCTCTGCAAAAAGGACATGGGACCATGCCCCTAAAGCAACTCGAGTGCACAAGTGACTGCAGCATATCAGATGGAGAAAAATGTGGCATTTCTTTTTCAAAACATAAGAGATTGGTATCTTGTGAGCACCTTTCAAAAACAGCTATGATGTCGACCTATCTTACACTTACGTTCTCCGAAGTCAGCAAAATGGTTCTTTGAAAGTAGCTTATTAAATGCAGGCCAAACTGATTTGGTCCTCTTACCACAAATTTTATGTTTGCAGCCCTTGATGCAAATGAATTCCCCGGTGTCCAAGCACACAGCACACATTGCATCAAATTCATCCTCGATAGCCGGATCAGCACAGGCTTGTCCATCAGGCCCAAGGCTAGCGTGTTCACCACGGGGACTTGTGAGCTTGAAACCGCTACCTGTTCTGCTGCACCTGATGACCTGCTGCTCCTAAAGGTGTGATGAGAAGAAACCACATTGCTGTTCGCTTGAGACCTAGAAAATCCAATCACAGAAAGTGACCTGGTGCTATGTGAAGATAAAGGGGAGAGCTGGGACGGAGCAGAAGAAGCTTGCTGCCCTACTTGCTGTGGTAGTGAAGATTGAGGTGCAAAAGTACCAGCCTGGATGTGTGCATCCGTTGATACAGCAACAAGACTCCCCTCCTCCTTGTCATTGTTTTCAGCAATTTCCTTAGCTCCTGGGAAGGGATGTTGATCACGAATACTCAGTCCGCTACAATTCCCATTCCCTATAACATAGGATGGCAGCTCTTCTACTACAGATACTGATGGACGCTCAGATACTGACAGCAGTGAATGCAAACAAGGCTGTTGCCTCCCCACTATCTGCTGTTATTGTAGCAGCATCCACACCATACATAAGCCTTACCAGAACAGGGAAGGTAAGTCGGTAAGAGAAGCATATGACATGAAACAACAGCAAGAATAGTGATATCAAAGGATTAAATAGGAAGATGACGGCAATTAATCTTAATCCTTTTCATGCAGAGGGCTTACATCAGATACATTTTTGGATACTCAGACCTTGAAAGTCTGTCGAAATCGCTGCATTGTCACTGTACATGTAGTCATTCCCTGACCTCGACCTCAATCATCACAATTATAGCTACCTGTGTATTCTATACGAGGCCAGGGCTTCCTCTGTCCGCTGCTCTGATGAGGCCTCCACTAGTGACCAAACAGCTTCCAGAGCCTGGCGGAAGGTGTGCAAGGATACAGCATCCTTCCGACACACAGTGTCGGGTCGTGCCTTTATGTCGATACTCCCATCGTGGGCACCTAATGCGCAATCTTCCTCTAATGTGCAAATTGCCAATAGTCTCTCATCACCATCAGGCGGCATGGAGACTTCATGAGCAGCTGCTGCCTCAACTGTAGTTCTTGAAGATGTAGCAATTTCCTCTGTAGCAGGAAGTATGGGTATGGCTGATGATGATGATGATGATCCACAATCTCTCCCGCCTATAACCTCTTGTGAACCAGAAGCTCCTGCAATTAGAATTAGGATTATGATTGTTGGTTGGTTCTAACCACCTGCTGGACCACCTTCAAAAGGAGAGCATTGTTGTTACAGATACATTTTTGCTGTGTGGTGAGCGCTGAAGAGCCAGCTGCTCAAGGCGAAGCTGCACCTGCTGTATCATACTCTGGCTGCGTGTCAAGTTGCTGCACCTGCTGTATCATACTCTGGCTGCGTATCAAGTTGCTGCTCCTGTTCTGCTTCCGAAGACTCTAAGACAGAAGGCTCCTCTCTGTAAAGCTGCAACGACTTTTTCTGCTGAAAAATGAGGAGTCCTTTGCTGCTGGTATCCTTACATCAATGAGGAGTCCTTTGCTGCTGGTATCCTTACATCAATGAGGAGTCCTTTGCTGCTGGTATCCTTACATCAATGAGGAGTACTTTGCTGCTGGTATCCTTACATCAATGAGGAGTCCTTTGCTGCTGGCATCCTTACATCAATTGATGGTGGTGGCACATTGT
The DNA here is from genome assembly GCA_002335675.1 of Chlamydomonas eustigma. NCBI lineage: Eukaryota > Viridiplantae > Chlorophyta > Chlorophyceae > Chlamydomonadales > Chlamydomonadaceae > Chlamydomonas > Chlamydomonas eustigma. The sequence goes on along the minus strand of BEGY01000023.1, from coordinate 499,112 downwards.
TGAAGATGGATGTAGCAGCAATTGGTTGATGCAGTTGCAGTGTGTGTGCAGTCTGTTCATTCAAAGTATGCAGCCTTTAGGAGGAGACAGCATACAACAGAAGAGTGTTTTGTTACTCTCTTGACTTGGTAACAAAAGCAAGGACAATTCATGTCATGTGAATCATCTCTACCTTGGGGAGTGGCTGAGAGATGCAGTTTTAGCAGAGCTACTCCTACTCAACGATGGTTGAGAGAGTATTGACAAAGACTTTGCATGAGGAAGCTTGGTATTGGCCTGCTGCTCAGTGAAATCATGAGTAGCACAGTGGATGTTGATGATCCCATCCACAGAGCTTTGGCGGGAAGGCAATAGTGGGGCAGATAATGATGTGGCTTAGCCTTCCAGACATATGTCTGAGGGGACTGTGACTCATTTATTTGCCTCACTTTGACCTCCTGTTGCCACGCCGCTGCTAGTCCAAAATCTCCCACATTTAATCTGGGCTAGGCAGCTCAACTACATGACTTATTGGTGACTCATCACATGAGTTAGGAACTAGTCCCAATCTTCTTATTGGAGGCCTCAGCTCCAGGATTATCTTGTCATGAAAAATCTTCTGTTTGATGACAAGAAGGAAGAGAGACAGACGGCAGTTTTGTAGTGCTAGTGAGTGGCATGGATTCTGCATGATGCAGGAATTGGGAAGATGAGTAAGTAGTCACATCTGGGCTGCAGCTCACGCTGAGGTTTCCGATAAGTTTATCCGGAGGGGAGAGATGTGTATGAGAGAGGGTTCAGGTGTATGAGAGCGGTTTTAGGTATATGAGAGAGGGTTTAGGTGTATGAGAGAGGGTTCTGAGATTATTACCCATTGAGGTATCAGATAGTTTGAGGAACATTAGGTCATGACTCTGCTCATAATCTTGGTAGCAGCTTAAGAGCACCTGAGAGGTTGTGGCATTAGTTAGGTGCAGATTGCTTCCTTTGCTGATGATACCTCTTGGTTCTGGAGCACATTGCAAACTAGATCCTAGATTCTAGATCCATTCTGATCAAGCTATTAGCGAGAACAGATCTGAGTGAGATGGGGCTGCAAGCTGTAAAGCAGGCAGTGTCATTGTTGCTCATCAGGTGAAAGCTGTTTCGGGATCGTAGCTTTGAAGTACTGCTGTGTTTCAGGGTAATTGAGGGCACAGCCTTCAGATCATTAACTTGGCCTTTTTCCCTGCCGTATTGCTTATGCAGTTGAAATGCGTTCTGAAGCTTGTGCATCTCATCAACCAGCTTAGAACGGAAAGCCTGATTACGGCAGTAAGACATAAGTAATGTAAGTCTCAGTATTAAACCATGTTGAAAGAGAGGTTTCCTGTCTAGTTTGTCACAAAGTATTGACAATGAACATAGAGGTATACAATGAGTATCATAATCCATGCTGAATCGCTGGAGATCAGGATGCAAGCCTATATATCGTCATTTCATTTTTCATTTTTGCTTCACATTATAGAGGAATGAAGACGCAGGCCTGAGAAAAGCAACATTGATGTGGATTGTTTAGATCTGCATGATATCAGAATGTGGTTGTGATACGACAATCTGTTTCTTCTACTTTCCCCGACAAGGCAGCTGTAATTGAATGCTATGGAGCTCTACCTTGGCAGCTATAGTATGTAATGTAGGAACTGGACAGCGCCTGTCCTCAACTGGACTTCTAAGAGCCACAAAAGCACAAAGGTGTCATAGCATTCAAGATGGGCAGCATGGTTCTGTAACCTTGCTGGCTGGCAATACTGAAAGGCGTACAGCCATCACTGTCCAGCATCACTCAGATGTCAGCTTGGGAAAGAGAGGAGGCCCCTAGGGTGCCAGGCCTGCGCACTCGCACCTCCTCAGGTAGGGGATATCAACTCGCACCTCCTCAGGTAGGGGATATCAACTGAGTGTTAAAAAGATACGGAGCTAAGTATGGCGAGCTCTTCAGGGACAAGAGACATTTGGTTTTGGCCCCTCGATACAACAGTGAGCATCATAATTGAATCCTTAGAGGGACCCTAATGTCCTCAGGATTAAATCAAGATCTGCGCTTTGCAGTCAGAAAGAAGCAGTGATAAAGATGAGCAATGAAATGAAGGGTCTACATGTTACATGATGGTTTTCAAGCAATTTCTTTTCTGATGACTGACATACTAGGGTAAAGGGTTAAAGATTTAAGGTTTAAGGGGTGTTTACCTTGCAAACTCTGATCTGTCACACTCACATAGGCCTCCACCAGCAATAGAGTACTTGCCTGTGACCCTGAAGTGGCTGCAACATGAAGAGGGGTTGACCATGGGTTGACTCACCTACAATATGCAGTGTGCAGCGGGTGCTTGATAGCAAGGGTGTGCGACACAAATTTGAGACATCCGATATTGAATGTCTTCAACAAGGCAGATTAAAAAAGACATGCAGTCCATGAGCCTTCAGATTCTGGGATCATGTCTGATGAGTATGAGATACCAGGCTGCCTGATGGGAAATTATATGTGATTAGGCTATTATTTGTAAATGTACCAGGTTCTTTGCTCATAGATCCATCAAGTCCTTTAGATGAAGAATTTTAAACCAAATGCACCTGACTGCTTCCAAGTCTCCCTCATAGCATGCAAGCATCAATACGCTCCATCTGAAAGTCTCCCAATGACAGGCGATGCGTGTACTGCTCAAGGACTCCATGAGCATTATCCCTGATTTGCAGACGATATGATAGAGGAACTGTAAAAAGTGTAACCCTAGTAGGTAGTCACGTGGAACAAAAATGTAGGAGTGCATGTCCCTGCTCGATACATCGCAGTAGGTATTTGCGAAGCTTATGCATAAGGATGGTTGCCTCTAGCTTGTAATCGTACTTGCTGATGGTGCAAAAGGACAGCAGATACGAAAGAATGTTATGTTTACGCATTAAGATGGCGATGTGTAGCGTGTGTCCGTGTCCATCTCCAAGTTTTGTTGTTAATAGGTCGGGGTATCGGGTGATAAGGTTTGAAGAGCCCTCAAGGTTCTCATACAGGATATGGCCCAGTAGATCAGGGGCCCGCAGTTGTGAGATTGTTGGTTCCCTATTTCGTGATAAAGGCGAGGCTACTTGTCTTTCAACATCATGTATATGATGCTTATTCTATCGAACATGTCCCAAAGCACTGATGTTTGCTTGGTCAGTTTTTGTCAGAATCCCGAGTCTCGTTAACATTTTGCTGTTCACGTATGTAAGAGGCAAGAAAAGTAACAATAAAGTCGAGAGTAAATTGACAATTGGAGTTAGACCGCTGTAAACTCATAATATCAGGACTTCCGCCCTAGCATAATGTTAAATGGCCTTTCAGATATATGTCAGATGCCTCATATTTCCTGATGACCCTGTGCTGCCTTCATAATTTCAAGTAGTTTTAGACCCTGAAGCCTTTAATTGGTCCTCGACAGAAAGGACAAGGTACCAAATCCGCAGGATGGACCCTGAGCAGCTCCAATGCACAGTCCACTGAACAGCAGACCACAATATTACTGATACAGATACCTACATGCCTATTTGATTAAGATATTTAGGCATTAAGATATGAAGATGCACTGTACATCACAACAAAGTTGAAATACGTGTACGATACCGCTATTAATTCAATCATATGTGCTTAATCTGATTTAAGTCGTTTAGTAGATTATGATTAACAGGATTAGGCTGTTCATGCCAGCTTGTTTATGCACTAAGTCAGCTCACCACAAATCTTGTGCTTGCAAGCCTGGATCTCAATGAAATGTCCCGTGTCGAGGCACACACCACATGTTGCTTCATACTCCTCCTGTGGCTGATCCGCAGTTTGCAGCATCAGCTGCTGAACAGCTGCCTTGCTCCCACCATGTGTGGACCTTTCGGACAGCTCACTCATCAATGACATGAGCCCACTACGTGGAGAGCGAGGCGCAGAGCTGTGATCAGCCATGGAGCCGTCTGCTGCACCTGGGGACTCAGCCATGATCCTTTCCCTAGTTCTTGTTACGACAGCATTCACGGTGGGTAAAACAGTGCGCTCTGTGGGGACAGTGACATAGCAGTTGGCAGAGGCACTAGCAGTGCTGACTGTGTAGCCCTGCATGACATTTGGATTTGAAGCAGTTGAGGGAACAGCAGTAGCAACAGGAGAAGCAGTAGCACATTGATTTGAAACACCGTCGCTTCCAGAGGACTTGGCTGACTTGCCAGCACTAGCTGCTACACCCTCTGCTGTCCAGCCTGCCAAGCTCACAGTCAACAGGGACTGCTGGGACTTCCTTCTAGGTCTCAGACCACCCTGGGGTGGTTGACCAACTGAACCAACAGATTCTGCTGTCTTGCCACTACCTATTGAATCATCCCTTGCAGCAGCCTCCTGATCTTGGAGGGAGAGGTATGTGGTAGTTGTGGGAAGTTGCTCAGCTACTGCTGTCATGTTTTGGGGCAATGCCAGTCCCCCAGCTGGTGCCTCCACCATCTCTACCTTGCCTGACTGACTCAGGCGATGTTTCACAGAACAAGAATTGCCGGTTGCTGCTGCAATCCCTGTGATGGGTGACGCTGAAGGTGGGGTGTAGTAGCTGGAGCCAGCCTTCATGCTGGCTCCAGAACCAGATGCAGCTGCAGAGCCAGCAACAGTCAAAGACCCAGGCTTCAGAGAAGTGGCTAGGGCTATAGATTGATGCCGGGAGAGAGCTGTGCTGACCTGTCTCAATGGGTCTTCATGAGGTTGACCCACACCATGTACCAACCTAGTGATCAAGAGAGTAGAATGCAGCAGTAGCAAGAGGAGGTAGTTACTGGTTAAGACTAGGGGGCATGCTTGCAGGTGAGCACAAGTTAGTCCAGTTTCAAACACTGGCAAGGCCTTACAGTGTTCTTACAGACATATGCAACAATACAGGTAGCAGGTAGCAGGTAGCAGCCGCCTCCTTTCGATACAGGCCTATCACAGTGATCATGAGATTATAATACCTGTGCACACGGCATGCTGCTAGTGTCTCCTCTAGCTGCTGCTCTGAAACCACTCCAGCCAAGGATGCCATGGCCTGTAAGGTCTCTTGGAACCTCTCCTCAGTGCTCATTGGAACAGCAGCAACAGCAGCAGCAGTGGCACCCTCTTGAGGTACAGCAGCAGTACCAGGGCTATGAGTGGCTCTTGAAGTGCTGTACATGTCACTGGGTTGCGCTACAGAGCCCGATCTGCTAAGAGCACTGCGGAGTCGACCCTGACTCTCTTTTACAACTGAAGACAAATGTCGCAGACTGCTGCCCTCTGCCTCTGCCTCTAGAGAGCTACCGTTAGTAGGACCTGGGCTTGCCCTAGTTACACTGCTGCCTGGATAAGGGGAGCGACTCGAGGTACGCGGCCTGTGCCTTGAAGGATTAGACTTGTCTGTGTAACCAGACATAGCTGTTTCTAATCCTGTGGGGTCTCTGAGAGAAAATGTAAGAAGTCTTAATAGGAGTATGAAATCCATGGTCTGCATCAAACAACATGCTCCTCTACTTCATAGACATCATTCTTACAAACCAGGGCTTAGAAAACCAGGGTTAATAAACATTATTACAAACCAGGGTTAAGGGTTTTGATATCAGCAGCAGCTGAAACAGTCTGTAGTAGCATATGTGCTTAACTGACTGCCCCCCCTCTCTCTCACCTCACAGCAGCACTTGGGGGGCGACTGCCAACTCTCCTCAGTGTGAATCTTTGTTGTATTTGCAAGCTTGTAGGATGCTGCAGCTGCGGAACAACATCACCCAATCCGTTGTCCTCCATTTGTACCTCTTTCTCAAGGACATCATTCCTAGCAGACGCTGCTTCCAACAGAGCTGCTGCCTCTTCTGCCATCATCCTGTTCATGTCTCCAGTGTCCATCAGCACTTCATCATCAGCACCACCTTCATCCCTGAGAGCTGACTCATAACCAGGTGGGGTGGGCATCTGGGCAATCAGCATGTGGGCCGAGCCACCAGGCTCCTCCTCATCCTCAGCTGTTTCCTCTGAAGTTATCCCAACAGCAACTTTTGCATGCCCTCCAGCAGACAGGACAGCAAAAGGGCTTGTGACACTCCGCCTCCCTCCCCTCATGGTAGAGCCTGCCTCGACAGGAACCGAGGGCACAAACTGCCCTGATGGTGTGACGACACTGCTGCTCTGATGTAGTGTGGGTAATGTGAGAGGGGAAGGAGCATCCATTCTTGTATGAGACAGACCTCCAGAAATGATGGATCCTGAGGTGGAAGTGGATGAGGTAACTGCTGCTGCTCCATTCAGCTGTGGCTTTGTACTGTTGTTAGTGCTCCCATCTATGGCAACTGTACTGCCACTTGCAACGGCTCCAGCCCTGCTACCATCTATGGCAACTGTACTGCCACTTGCAACGGCTCCAGCCCTGCTACCATCAATGGCAACTGTTCTGCCACTTGCAACGGCTCCAGCCCTGCTACCATCTATGGCAACTGTAATGCCACTTGCAACGGCTCCAGCCCTGCTACCACCAGACATGCCTGAAGCAGCTACCCGCCTTAAGCATCCCGATAATGATGCCATACCAGCTGTCTGGCTCTTACTACTGATGAAGCTCTGGCTCAAGGCATGCACCTGCTCTAACAAGACCTGCCGAGCCACCTGAGGAGGTGTCAGGGTTTAGGGTTAAGGGTTTATGGTTTAAGGTGTCAGGATGGCAGATCATGCCCAGCACTACAAATCCAACACATCACTGTTTCATGAAACAGCGAAAGAGATGAGATTTGAGAGCATCAGATCTTTTCATGACACTAACAGACAAAAAGATGCGTCACACATCATAACATACAGATTCTTTCATATAAGAGTTTGTTACTGAGAGGGTATTCACACTCATTTAACACTACAGTGATCATTACCTTAGCTGCAAGCGAGCGTAGTGTGGGCACTACTGGAAGTGAAGCTGCATGGAGGGCGGCATAGCGGACTGCAAAGAGCTCCCAACTGATGAGAGGATTCAACATGGCCAACAAGATCCCACGATGCTGCATGGACATGGCGGTATTGAATGGTGTGCGGCCAGCGCCATCGATCATGCTTCGGATGTCACCGCTATCAAGGCGCTGTGTCCTCCGTTCTTGCTGCATATGTCAACATCAAGTGATTTCTCAAAGTGTCCAATAAAGCATATTTTCAGAATCAGCCACCTTGGATCTTATCATAATCTGGACAGGCTCAAAAGTGCAAATGCAGCTTTCTTACCATTTCCGTGCCTTTGTTCTTGGAAGATCATGTACAGTTCACTCAGGTCAGATCACTTGCTTAAACACTTGAGGCGTCATGAACAGCTTACTCGCCAATCACTTACATGAACACTTAACAATGCAAAGGCAGCTTGCTCGCCAATCACTTACATGAACACTTAACAATGCAAAGGCAGCTTACTCGCCAATCACTTACATGAACACTTATCAATACAAAGGCAGCTTGCTCGCCAATCACTTACATGAACACTTAACAATGCAAAGGCAGCTTGCTCGCCAATCACTTACATGAACACTTAACAATGCAAAGGCAGCTTACTCGCCAATCACTTACATGAACACTTATCAATGCAAAGGCAGCTTGCTCGCCAATCACTTACATGAACACTTAACAATGCAAAGGCAGCTTGCTCGCCAATCACTTACATGAACACTTAACAATGCAAAGGCAGCTTGCTCGCCAATAACTTACATGAACACTTAACAATGCAAAGGCAGCTTGCTCGCCAATCACTTACATGAACACTTAACAATGCAAAGGCAGCTTGCTCGCCAATCACTTACATGAACACTTAACAATGCAAAGGCAGCTTGCTCTGAACCCTTTGCGGCAGCCACATGAAGGGCAGTGGACCAGGCCGGAAAACGGCTGCAGACGAGAATGATATTGAGATAAAGGAGGCTGTTGCATGAATGATGAGGGATTTTTGAAAGCTCATACAACAGCAGGTAACATTTACATTCCTCAGGCAGGATAGATGGGCCCTTGTTATAAAATGAAAAGATTCATAGGCATGTAGCTTGATGGACGATGTGGTTTATACTGAAGCCATGACTCACATGTCAGAGGAACTGCTCAAGGTCCCAAAATGTTTACTTCTCTTTTTAATGTCAGCTCTCCTAGACAGAAGCAGGCGGATGACCTCCGGATGATTAAACCATGCGGCATACATAAGAGGTGTGAAACCGCAATCAGCTGTACAAGCATTCACAATGGACCTGCATGGAATCCAGATGTTGAAATGAAGGTGGTTAGGTCATGGTGAAGCCATGGTCAAAGAGCCCTCAAATTTCAACAATCGAGTTGTCGAGATGATCAACATTTCAAGTATTCTTAACTCTGTAAAGCATGTCAGGGACTGCATTCTTACCTGTTGTGGTGATCAATCATCATCCTTGCTCTGTCAAGCACTAATGTCATGACAGCCGTATGACCTCTAGAGGCAGCGTAGTGGAGGCAGGTTCTGCGGAGGTTCTCATCACGCCTCCAAGGATCTGCTCCAGCTTCCAGAAGCATCCTAAATACATCAAACAAAACTGCATGTCAAAACAGAGGAAATGTTCTGGGGTTTCTACTAAATCAAGACCTGCAATATGATTTTTAACTCTTATGTTACTTGAAACTCTAGTCTGAGACGAACAATCAACAGGAGAATCCTCTGCTTCTTACAACAGCTCAAGATGAAAGACTTGCATACTCAGATTAAAATTGCTGACGCTGTGCTGTAATCAAGTACCTCCTGGGCATGTAGATAAAGTACCTAAACTACAGGTGAAGAAGTAAAAACAATGCATACCTTACAGAATGCTCATCCCCCAATTTGCATGCAATCATGAGAGGTGTTGCCCCATCCATGCTTCGGCCCTTGTCCATAGCTGCACATGCATGTTTATGCAAAGCTTGTTCTTGCTTGTTGGTGCCGTCCCTGTTGGCAGGGGGATGATGTAATGGAGTGAGAATCAAAGTTTGAATGACAGCAGCACACCTCACCATGGCCTCAGATTGGAATTGATCAGAGTCATTAAGGTAGGTAGCAAGAAGGACTATGTCCCTATCTCATTGAAGAAATATGTTGTGAGCCCTTCTTGATGAGAGAGGGTGCTAACCTTCTTCACGTTATTTGAGAGGAAATTTTCTTCAGGACTTCAGAACTTACTTTGGAACCTTTGTTGCCCGCAAGAGGTACTCGAGGATTGCATGTTGTTGCGAGACAATTGCGGAGTGGATTACTGTGTGCCCCTTTGATGAGTCGAGGTATGTTCCATACAGCTTCGGACATCGCGCCAGGAGGTGAGAGACTTTTGACAAATCACCGTTTGTCAAACTTGAAAGAAGATTTTGCACTTCATTGGAATCGACAGAGTGGCTTGCTCCCATGCCCATGAATTCAACTCGATAACATTAATTAGATCAGTGGACAGTGATTAATGCTGAACTAAAGGAATCCATGTTATGTCACGACGTGCTCAACTCAACTGTAGTATTGACATCAGACGGATGGCCTACATTACGCTGAAGTTACTCGGCTTCAAAACCAGAAAACCATGAATGGATCTTCGTACTTCCGCATAAAACTTGTTTGGCATCTTTGGTATTGCCTGTCTACACGTTTTTCATTATTAATTATTAGAAATTAAGCCAGGATTGAAAGGGTCTCCTCATAACTAGGTAGCATGAAGGAACATACATGTACCTATGAAGGTAACGGGCCCATTTTAATAGAATTTTGAAAGAAGTGACAGCATACCAAAATTTAATATGAATCAGATTCGAAACCCTTGAATGGGCCCTCTGCAGAATGGACATGGCACCAGATCTGAGGGGTGGACTTTTAACAGCTCCAGAGCACAATCCACTGCAGAGGATGTAAATGGCAGAGATTAAGTCTTTTATGTTAGTCAGTTTTACAATACTTTAAACTCGAAAGATGCAGTGGATATCAAGTGAACTTACCGCACAGTGCGTGGCTGCACTTTTCAATTATCACTAAGTCCCCATGATCCAAGCAAATTCCACAACATGAATCGTACTCATCATGATGAGTACTCTTCTCAGCCTTAGTCTGCCTACTGTTCTGCAATGAAGCATTATAATCCCCCAGAGGAAGTGCATATCCATCATTCATATTCTCGGTGGATACTTGGGTAATCAGACTTTCTGCCTCAGCAGGACTAGATGGCAGTAAGGCGACAACAGGGCTCTCAGTGGATGCTGAGGCATTTTGACCAATACTTGAGCCAGCAGGCCCTCTGTCAGTGGATGCTGAGGCATTTTGACCAATACTTGAGCCAGCAGGCCCTCTGTCAGTGGATGCTGAGGCATTTTGACCAATACTTGAGCCATCAGGCCCTCTGTCAGAAACTGCAAGACCTACATACACAGCCTGATGTGTTGATAGCAGTTTTGGATTGATCATGACCCCTTTACTGTGCTGTTGCTGGTGCTTGAGATTTAGTGAGGGATGCCTTAGGAGAGTGTAGCTGGACATGAGGAAGGGATTCTGTTGAGGTTCGTCCACACCATGCACCAGCCTTGAGATATGAATTGAGGAGGAAACTTGGCGGTGATCCTTAATGCACAAATAATTGCTTAGATGATGTCATTATTCACACTTCCACATTGCATAACATGCAGAATTTCTGTTCTAGTCATCTTATCAACAGGTTCATACGTGTAACCACTCCACCACTTCTAATCATCTTAACAACAGGCACATACATGTAACCACTCGTACCACTTCTAGTCATCTTATCAACAGGCACATATGTGTAACCACTCCTATCACTCAACGGACTGCACTCGCCTGTGAAACCTGCATGCTGTCAGTGTCTCCTCCAATTGATCCCTTGAAGTTTCCCCAGTCAGTGTTGCTAAGGCTATCCTGAGACTGTTCATGCGCTGCTCCGAAGACATGACTGCTGAGAAGCCAGATCTACCTTTCTCAACAGCATCAAAGCGCACTGTAGAGAAGTGCTGTTTTAACTAGGGGAATGATTTCATGACAGAGATTGGAGCTAAGCTGTCATAAGCGCTCCCCAAGGATGTTTGATTAGTTGTCTGTAAAATGATCCTCTCAGGATCAACCTCTGTAGATCCTCGCAGAGCACCTCGCAACTGTTCCTGACTGCTCTGCATGAGGAAAGAAAGCTGGTGCAAATTGTCAGGTTGTAGCTGACAGCTCATGAATGCTGATTGTCGTATGTGATGTGGCTTTGATGAAGGCAAGCAACCATTGGAATTCTGGGATGGATCAGGATGCTGCTGTTGATCCAGGTGGTGTTCGCATGTGATGGACAGTCTACAAGAAAGAAGAAAGGCAGGAAGATATCACATGAGATGAGGTGTGGTGCATTGAATAGTAATACAAAGCTGGGCCCTCATTAACAGTACTGTTTCTGAAGGCTTACTATTTATTCCAAGACACCAGAGTGTAAAAGCTGTCAGAGGCATTATAAAATTAATTAGCTTTTGACTTGAAGCCTAAAATCGAATTGACTACTACCTGCCGTGTTGTTGGTGATGTTTATGCAGTGAAGTTTTGAAAGAATCTCTGGACCTCAAAGACAGAGAATTTTGATGCTTCTTAGAGGGAGTACCAGTGTTGTATGGCTGTAATGAGTGGTTTTCCATAATATCAGCCATAGGCAGGGAGCTGTAGTGGGGAGCTTCAAGATGCCATTGATGAAGTTGGGTAGAAGTCCTGACAGTCTCCTCTTCTACCCTCATTACATTGGTTATCTATCAATGCAAGGGATGGGTCTGCCACCTCCAAGTCAAGAAGGCTTGGGAAATCTGAGGGCTCACTGTCATTCAGAGTAAGAGCAATTGAGAAGGCAGTTGACATAGGTATGTGTACTGTGCTGATATCTTGAAGTGTGGACTGGAGTACCTCATCATTAAGGTCGTGTCTATCTTCTCCTGCATGAAAGTCACAACCAACATGGAGGTCAGAAGTGGCATTGTGGCGATCAACAATGTTGATTGAAACTGTGAGACCCCCCCTGGGTGCAAGGCAGGAGGAAGGCTACTCGCCTGTTGACGAATTCTCAAGAAGGGTAGCCTGATCTTGCATGCAGGCCTGCGTCCTGTGCTGATCCTGAAGCCTTAACTCACTGAGCACCTGAATCTGATGGATTAAGACCTCGCGTGCCACCTAAAAGGGCATATGCACCCAGATGTCACAGTCAAATCCTTGACATGTCGAAAAAGTATGACAGTTGTACATGTAGGCTTGCAATCGAACCATTCATATGGATAATGCAGGTCTCAGAATGGTCATGGACAGTCCATAATTTCTGGACCTCAAGTGGAAGGTACTGCAAATGTAGGCCAAGCAGTGTTCCCAAGCATAAAGACATTTATTGCCCTTGCAAACCTTTCCAGCTAAGCACCGCAGCGTTGGAACCACCTCAGGGGATGCATGTAATCTGTTGTATCGCTCCACTGTTGGTGAGAGGGTTCAGCATCGTCAATAGGGCGCCTAGTTGAAAGCGGTCCTTCCTGTTCCGTCAAGTATGCTCCGAAGGTCCAATCCTGACATATCCGACTATCGATGCTGCAGACAGCCAAGAGTCATGTTTTGACAGCCATGCAAAGAGGTCAAGCACTACGTGTTGGCCATCGAGCATCTTGCTTGATGTATTCATCATTGACAGTTCTGCAGACATTAGAAATCATTTTGAGCAAGTGTAAATATTGGGTTCCAACATACAGTTAACTCACATTTGCTTGGAGCAAGGCTAGGGCTGTCTGCTCTGATCCATTTCCAGCAGCAACATGTAACACCGTAGACCAGCCAGGAAATTGACAGCATGCACGAAATGTATGAACAGGGATGTTCAGAAATGTGTCTCTTTCCACATATGCTCTGCATAGTCATGATTCAAAAAACTTGATTCATAACTTTTTGACATGCTGAAACTTTGACAGCCGACCCTGTACTCTAAAATTTACATTAAGGGCTGGGCTTGCACTCATGAACCTCTGACGTTCATGCTGAGAAGCTTGGAGGACACAACAATGGCTTGAGACAGGAATTGGTCTTCTGTATCACCAGATTGCATTGAAGACAGAGACTAGACTGAGAGGCCTGGAAGAAATCACAGATTGCGCAGAACAAGGACTGCACGAAGAATACATGTTCAGTGAACCTACAGTTGCTCATCATGTGAACCCGGGTTTGCTAATTCTCCAATTGTGCCGTAATGTTTAGTTTTCTTAAGCAGATCAGCCCCCTCCTCTAGCAGCAGCTCAACAGTAGCAGCTTGGTTGTACCACGCTGCAGACATGAGAGGTGTGAAAGACCTCTACCTCCAGAGTGGTAGCTTCGATGAGAGGTATTCTGTAAGCCACATTATGGGCAAAAATGTGCACATTAATTTATCAAATCAATGTGCGCATGAATTGTAAGTAGTGCACCTACTAGGTGACGGGGTGAACCTCCCTCGCATCTCTTGCTCACTCAACTTCTCTGACAATAAGGGTTCAAGAAGATATTGTGAGCTCAACGTCTAGCGTTAACTATCATAGCCCATCTTATTTCAAGTGAAAGCAAAAATTGAATGCCTATGGTTGACATGAAAATCTCACACCTTCACCTTTTATGAGCATGCCACTCTATACATTTACAGACCTGTAGCACGTAGCACACCTGTGATGAGCATGCCTGTCCATACTTCTACAAAGCTGAAGCACAGTCCTGATGACGTGCAAGTGACCCTTTGCAGCTGCATAGTGATGTAAGCATGTACCTCCAGGTGCCTCATCACGGTGCCAAGGGTCTGACCCAGCTTCCATTATTACCACATTACATCTGTTTAAAGAGCCTAAGTAAGATAGTGGAAGATAATTGTCAACAAGTAGGGTTTGCAAGTCATGAAAGCTATCATATAGGCCTCTCTGTAAAGAAACCTATGCTGACACAGTTCCTGCTTACAAAGGCACAGACCTGGCTGCTTCCTGATCTCCAAGGTCACATGCCAACATAAGGGGTGTGACTCCATCGTGCCCTCGACCACGGTCCAGAGCAGTTTGAGCATGTCTTTGAATGGCAGGCATTGCCCTACCAGCAGCTCCCGACCCATCAAAATGACTGACAGGGCTGAATACATGCACAGGCTTTATGTCACAACAAGTACTGGGTAGCTAGATAAATAAGTAGCTTTATTCTCTGGAACTGCTTCAGGAAACAACCAATGACACTAAATTTAATTATCTTCTGTCCCAATGAACTATGTGTCTCACCAATACACCCCCTGAGTGCAGTATTTTGAGGTGATGAGAAGGAAATCATGAAATCCATGTTGCACTGCCAGGTGCAAAGCTCTCTGGCCGCTCTCATCATCTAAGGCAATGGTGTAAAGCCTGGGATTTTCATCAATTATCTTCAGAGTATCGCTGATGTCGCCTCTCAATAGGGATGCGCGAAGTTTTGCTGCCTGGAGCTTTTCGGTCGAGTGTAGAGCTCCCATAATTTACATATCATGCTAGTTAGATTAACGATTAAAACAAGCAATTTTGTGTTTTGAACGTGCGGAAGGGCATATCTCTGATTGTGTGCTCGTTGAGTAACCTTGGAGTAAGTGTCACCTAAATTTGATTCCTGAGAAATTTCCAATTGTTTTCTGCAGAACTCATGCAAACAGATGTTGAGACTACACAACACATAGTTTTCTGTCGCACCACTCATGATCTGGCGTGCAATTCATTTTCAAAAGTACCTAATAAAAAAAATTATGCTGATCATTGACCTTGGTTCAGAACACACGTATAATTCTACCTAAGTTCTGTCATCTTTCATATACCCGGCTACATGACTGTAATTCAAGTTCACAGTAAGGTGGGCTAGTTACCAATCAGAGACAAGTTCCTCAACACAAAATGGATAAGCACTTGCTAGTTTAAAAAGAAGTTGAAGATTGTTATGTCTGGCAGGAATGTAAATTATTGTATATTATAACAGGTACAGAAAAGGAAAATAAATCGTTGATACAACACATGGAGTTTAGTAGTGTAGAGGGATCAGCAGCTGGTAGTAATGCATGACATGAGCAACACAAATTTATCCCGTCTTGATTGCAGCAGGACATAAAGCGAACGATGAACATAAACAACAAGGATGCAGGATCAAATATTTCTGATAAATAACTGATCCAGAATGATTACAATAATTTCTAGAGAGTGCAAATGGAAGAGAGAATCCTGAAGTATCATTGCTATTGCAACTGCTATACAAAAACAGGCATATGAAATCCCAGTATTAGTCCTCTGCAGAATGGACATGGCACCACATCAGCAGGGTGAACTCTCACCAGCTCCGAAGCACAATCCACTGCAGGCAGCAGTCAGTAGAGAGTGCACAGGTTACAGGATGCCAGGACGAGCCCAACATGAAAATTAAGAGGAGGCATCACAGCATCATGCCTGTTGACAGATATAAGAAGAATTTTCATCAAGTTTGTTCTTCTTTTAATCTCTGGCCTATGAGTTCAGCAGGTACTCCTGGATGCATGACAAACAGTCCCTTTCCTGGATTCTTACCACATATCTTGTGGCCACATCTTTTGATCTGAATCAGATCCCCTTCATCCAAGCACACCCCACAGGCTACATCTGCATCCTCCATGCCAGTGGCATCAAGTCCCCTGGTCTCCTCCTTGCCACTCACATCACGGGCAGAATCAGACAGCTCACTCTGCAAGGAGTTCGCTGCTGCCCTCCTTCCACCTCCACTTAAGCTCAGCATTTCTAAGCTAGCAGAGATGCTCTTTGCCAACGAAGCTGCCAGCTCACCAGATCTGGTCCGCGAGTCCAACAGCATAGAGGGGTCACGGGACAAAACAGTTCCTATCTGGCGGAATGGGTCATCCTGAGGATCACCCACGCCATGGACCAACCTGCAGCAAACAGAACATGAGGGTTCATTCAATCAAAACCTCATGAAGAAATAGCAGTACTATTTACTGCATACTATTTTATGGATCTGAAGGGTGAATGAACTGAACTTAAAGAGACATCAACAATGTGAGCTATCCCACCAGGCCTATTATCCTCATGCCTGCGATGAGTGAGCACACCTGTGCAGCCTGCATGCTGACAAAGTGTCATCCAACTGCTGCTGAGAGCCCCCCTCTGCCAAGGCAGCCATGGCCTCCAGTGTCTCTTGCAACCTCAACTCAGCAGGTGAGCCAACAGCTTCCTGATACCTTCCAGCACCACTGTACCCCAACCCAGATCCTGGCACTGTATGAGCATCAGAGGTCTCCAACCCCCCAAATACCTCCTCCTCCTCCTCCTCCTCTTTACCAGATCTGAACATGCTACCCATAGCCTGTCTAGGCCCCCCAGTTGGCATCTTACTAAGAGTCCGCCTAAGGCGCTCTTGATTCTGTTGGAGAGTGGCTGACAGACGGCGGAACACATCGGGGCCAAGCGGGCCAGCCAGTGTCGAGGAATCCTCCTTGCTCTCAAGTGTGGAGGAGAGGACTGACTTGGCAAGAGCTGAACGTCTACCCACACCTAATTGCCCAGCTTTAATCCTATCAAGGAGTAGTGATGGGGTGAGAAGTGAGGACATGCACTGGCACATTCAGAGAAATGACAGATTCCCTTAAGAACATCTTTCTATCAGATGAGAAGATTCAAATCTTGCAGGACTACCCACAAGTGAACATGATGCACACACATTTGGATGAATCAAGGCCCCACTGGGCAATAGGCCTTTGTGGGGAAGAGAACGCTCTACTTCCACAACACCCACCTTTGTGTTGCAGGACCTGCGTCAGGTGTGTCTCGGCTGTGCCTCATGGATCCGGAGGATCTCAATGAGAATCTTGGTAGATGTTGTGGAGACGCTAAGGTGTTGAAGGCGTTGCCGGACCTAACGGAAGTGTCTCCTCGAACAGATGAGTCTCCACCACTGGTTAGCCCACGACGCACCCCTCTATGCGAGGTATCCCTGCTAGTTTCACCTGATGCTGATGACTGTTCACCTCTAATTGTTGAGATTGGATGTCGTGACCATCCCCCCCCTACTTCCACAGTCTGAGATCCCAGCTGTCCTGCTTGCTGTGGCGTTGGTTTGTCTGAAGTTTCTCCCGCACTGGCCCCAAGAATATGCGCTCTGTACAGACTTGCCCCTTTCCTTGAATCGTTTTTAGGCTCTCTGGAAAGTTGATCATGCTCTGCGCCTCCTTGCTGAGTAGGTAGAAACGAGATAGAAGCAGAAGGTTGTGGAAACTGAGTTGAGCCTGCTCCTGTCATTATGGCCTCACTCTTCTTGCACAGCTCAAACTCCTTGAGCAAAGTCTGAACTTGCTCTATCAAGACCAGCCGTGCAGCCTGCGTGCACAGCCAGGAATAGCAAGGTAATTGATACAAAACAGGGTCTTGAGAGGCCAGCAATATATCATGTGACATGTCACCATTGTCAGATGTGGTCAGAAGAGGCACATCTTGTTCGTGCAGAAATTTAGAAGCCTCATCTCTTAATGCAGAAGCTTGCATCCCTATATGGACACATGGGCTATCCTACATGGACACATGGGCTATCCTACATACATGAGCTCACGCCATTACCTTGGCTGCCAAGGTACGAAGTAATGGAACAGTAGGAATGGGAGCCCGCAGGCGAGCATACCGCTCTGCAAACACCTCCCAGGACGTGAGTGGGTTGAGCATTGCAAGGATGATGCCCCTTTGCTGAAAATGCATGGCAACATTGAAGGGCGTGCGTCCAGCGCCGTCTATCATGCTACGGATGTCTTCAGAGTTAATTCTCTGAAACCTTCGACTTTGCTGTATTAAAAATTATAGGAGGCATGCTTGAGGGGATCAAAAGGACAGCGGGGAAAAGAATAGCAGAATCAGAGAGAAGAACGAATGCCATTTCAAAGTTTATTCACCATAATGTTTTTCCCAATATATTCCCCTAAATAAACATGACATATAGAGGACATGAATTCCTCTCATTCCTTGGTAGCACTTACATAAAAACTGATCAGAGTCATAGCAGCATGCTCTGATCCAGCAGCAGCAGCAAAGTGGAGGGCAATAGACATGTCAGACAAGCGCCTGCAAAATTAGTTGCGTCATCATCATCCATACACTACTTCTCATCATTAACAATGTTTAGTATTACAGTAAAATGACAGAGCACCTGTTACAAGAAATAAGTTTGATGACTGTGCTGAATGAATTCAGTTACAATATGTGTTTCCAAGAATGTGTGACAATATTCACACAAGATCTGAAGCATGCGGAGGTGAACTGTTGTAGCATCTCTAATGCCTGTTGAAGACTGACTAATAAACACCCAGGTGTAACCAGAAATTGTAGAGTTTTTTGCATGTAAGTTATTGCGTTCACACATCCAGAAATACAGCAAGACTGCCACACCAAGTGGTTAAAATGAAGACTGGAAGTACAGTTTGTGGACATGAAGAATAGCCATGTTTGTGGACATGAAGAATAGCCATGTTTGTGGACTGAGCATGGCTGTTCTCTAAACAAAGACAGTAGGCGGCATGCAAGCAACTTGTGTATGATCAGTTGAAGAGTGCCACTCACGCAAAGGATGATTCATGGACCAAGCCTATGTGTGTCGTTCGCCTCAGGATGTCAGCGCCCTCTGCAACCAGTGCCATGACTGCCTCAGGCTGGTCAAACCATGCAGCATACATGAGAGGAGTCACACCACATTCACTGGTGTGAGCATCAAACAGCCTTCTCTGATGATGGGTTGCACTTTGTGTGATGGGTGCATTCCTGACATGCTCCAGAACCAAGGTAATTACAGCTACTCGACCCTGGGCTGCAGCATAGTGGATGCATGTTCGGCGGAATCCAAGATCACGTGCCCAAGGATCTGCCCCAGCTTCTAGAAGCATCCTGGATTGGGTTTTTAGGAGCAGATTGAATACAAGATTAACATTTGTTAGAGAATCAGCAAATTGATAACCAGAAGTCTGTCTCATAGCCTGCATGACCTAGTGTAGGATAGCAATTACAAAGATGCCTTAAAGAAGTTTAGGACACATGCCCTGTAAGTTCATTTCACGAATGAACTAACCTAAGATTAGCACTCATCAATTTTCAGACGTTGAGACTACGCAGAGACTATCTCATGTTTTTTGTACCTGACAGACATTTCGTCTCCGACCTCACAGGCTAGCATCAAAGGAGTGGCTCCATCACAGCTACGTCCACGCTCAAGGGCAGTAGAGGCATGACGATGGAGAGATGATCCACTGCTCTGAGAAGAGCTGCAGGAAAACAAGATAAGATCACATTTGAAAAATGGTGCAGTAATTATGATGGCCTGTGAAGGTAGACTAGTGATCATGGGCAAAGTTCAAAGGCGGTCAGTAACCTGTTAAACCTGGACGGCCGTCATCATCCAGTACGAGCAAGGAAGATCAATGAAGGCGTGCAAGCTTCAGGCTTCATCAAGAGACTTGGCGTATGATATCAATATTTCCTCAAGAGTAGTTTGTAATCTCTTCAAATGTGAGGATAGCATACCAAGTGTACAGGCAATATATAATATTCTGATCATACTGTACTTAGAAAGCAATGTACCTTCAACAAAGTTAAGGTTAATCTGCCACTGACCTCTTGACTTTGACATACTTCAGTAGAGTTGCTAACACCTCATGTCGCTTCAATATCACTGCTGTATGCATGGAGCAGTTTCCTTTTTCAGAGTCCAGAGAAACAGTGTAAATCTTAGGGTGACTCTTCAGCATAGATTTCACAGTTTGGATGTTCCCTGTCTCAATCCCAGAACGAAACGCGAGTACATCACCCTGTTCTAAAGAGTGTCCGCTGCCCATGAAAAGCTACTTCTTTCGATTGAATCGAGCCTAGGAAGAGAACCTCCTACTTGTTTTTTCTCCCATCAAATCAGGAGTTGCAACTTCTTTCAATTATGCACACAGCACAAACCAAATTGCAGAGACAAATAGAGAAGAGACGTGGCAGCGACGTCTGCTGTGTTTCGATATGATGGAATCTGAACCCTAACCGTAAACCACCACCAAATGTAAAACAGCTTGCAAAATGCACCTTTTGATTCTGAAGCCATGTACAACTTGACAGGATATACACACTCTTTGAAATCACACACGAGTTCGAACGTAAGTTTACATGCCAAGCTTCAGAGGCAAGCTGACTTTCAGCTCGGCTCAAAATATCTCAATAGAGGCAATAGCGTATGGCCGTTGAGGATATGTTATCAAATAAAAGTTTCTGCGATGAGATGCAAGGCATCCAGCGAACAGAAAAAGGGGCCTTCAACGCCCAGTCGGCTCTACGACCCGTACGCAGCCAGCAAACCCGAGGACAATCCTGACTTTGATGACCTCATTCTGGATGAAGAGCTATACAAAGAATTAGGAATGTCAATGGATGAGATTGAGCAGCAGAAGGGCGGTGGGTGGATGTAATAAAATAACTAACAATTTTGAGATAATTACAGGATTGTCTTGTGCAATAATGACAATTGATTATTGCTTATGGAATTGCTTTTGTCCTTTCAAGCAATATATTGAAGTCGACTGCATTTATTTATGATTCTTGTAACAACAAGTAGACTCCTTCCTTTTGACTCGAACCTTTTGTCCCAACTTGCCATGTTGCTTATTCAAAAATCGCCTTCCCTTTGGTATGGGACTCCCCTTGATTAAGCTAGACATGCTGTTGTTACAACTGTCTTAACATCCCTGTTGAACTCTCTCTCTCTCTGTGTAGCTACGGAGGCCAGTGAGGTGGACCCAGAGGGCTTCAACTTAGATTTTGATGATGCCTCATCAGTTTCTGAGGAGCTGCCACTGGACGTAAGGTTGAGACTGCTTGACAAGCAAGTGTATGGGCCTGAGGTGAGATGATGCATGCAAATAAAATGCATACACTGATTTCATGTTCTCTGAGTCCACATGCATGTGCAAAGCAACTTATTTCCTGTCCTGTGAACTTTTGCAAGAAGTAAGATCAACATTATTAAATAAGCCCCCTTCGTATTCTGCGATGATATAACAAAACTGAATTAGCAGCACATGTTCACAGGCAGCTGTGTTTGCGGGTTTCAGACCGGAGGAAGTTGCCATGGTAAGTAGGAGCCTAAAGTTTTATCTCAGGCCTTCGTTCATGCATGCTTTGTCCTTCATGTATTCCCTCATGCTTTGTCCTTCATGTATTCCCTCATGCTTTGTCCTTCATGTATTCCCTCATGCTTTGTCCTTCATGCATTCCCTCATGCTTTGTCCTTCATGTATTCCCTCAGGATTCCATTGTTGGTACTTTGCTATGAGGTATTATACTTTCCTACTTGCAATGTGCAATTTCACTATTGATTGTTAAATCTCCCATCTATTGTGTCTCCCATCTTCTCAGGCCCGCGCTATTTTGGATAGTGCTGGAGGAAATGAGATCAAGGTGATAAGAAAGCCAAAACTCTGTCTTGCGTTGTATAACATTAGCTTTTTAGTTGCATTGCAGTTTCCTAGTCAAGACACAAACATAATAAGAATCCAGGACACTCACTTTTTAACATGCTAAAAGTGTAACCAGGCTGTCATTTGAAGGCTGCTGAGTTGCACAAAGAATTCAAACTTGCTTCAAGCGGTTGTTCCAGCAATTTTACAGAAGTTCACACTTTCTCACACAAGTAGGTATTGATGTGCACTGATGAGATGCTGGTGGGTTCTGTGGAGGCAGCCCTGTGGGAGGAGGAAGTGGACTGGTCTCAGCCCAGGCCTCAGATGTGGAACCAGTGAGTGTTGAAGAGCAGGTGTTAGTGACTGCGGCGATGGATACAGGCATGCATTTAATGGAGTTGGTAGTGGTGCTGAAATTTGCCACAGAATGAGTGCATGGTGACATTATGCAGTCTGGCTGTGTCCTAAGTAGCACGTAGAGTTAGTAAGGTCATTAACAACCTGAGTTTAAAAAGCTTTGCAGCAGTTACATGTAAGCTGAAGCATAAGCATTCTTAATGTAGCATGATGTCCTATTCACGAAGACAATTCATATTTGTGATGTCATTCTGTACAGAGGAAGAGCTTGGGGGTCTCAGAAAACACTCATGTTCTCTGGATTAAGGTAAGGAGAGTCAAGGGTTGAAGGCAAAGTAAGCCCACTGGGTCACAAAATAGCATTCTTTATTTGTGAGGATTTTGGCAGTGCTGTCCTGTAAGTGAAGGACTGAAGAACCATCTTCATTACATAATATTTCACTTGACTTAATTGTTGCATTTGTCATAATACAGAATAGAATGGTGTTGATTATTATGTGTTCATGTCTCAGTATCAAAGCTCAGGCCACCATTCTTGAGCTTCTAGAAGGTTCTGGTCTCTCTGGTGTAGTGCCTCTAATGGCAATGGAAGAAGAGGTTGATCGAAGACTTGGGGATGTACTGGCAGATGCAGTCAAGGTAGTGCAGGAGATTTAGAACACTAAATGATGAAGGGGTACATATGTATTGCAATATCGACATGAATACATCATAATGAGCATTTGCTGGGTTTGCTTTACAGGAGTACAGGATGCGGCCTTCCATCACACCTTCAGATCAGTTGTGGAAAGAGTTTCAGAGCCGTGTCATGAAGGAAGGCAGAGAGCAAGAGCTAGGAGACCTCAACACGCTGCTGGGTGACAAAGTAAGGCTATGAGACCTCAACACGCTGCTGGGTGACAAAGTAAGGTTATGAGACCTCAACACGCTGCTGGGTGACAAAGTAAGGCTATGAGACCTCAACACGCTGCTGGGTGA
>BEGY01000023.1:454066-476139 GCA_002335675.1 Chlamydomonas eustigma | reverse complement strand
CTAGGAGACCTCAACACGCTGCTGGGTGACAAAGTAAGGCTATGAGACCTCAACACGCTGCTGGGTGACAAAGTAAGGCTAGGAGACCTCAACACGCTACTGGGTGACAAAGTAAGGCTAGGAGACCTCAACACGCTACTGGGTGACAAAGTAAGGCTATGAATTTGAGGAATTTGTTTGTAAGAGGATTGCACAACCCATTGCGTTCAGATCATGGACATAAAGCTCAATCACCTTCAGTGTAGGATGTATTGTGTCCACTTGAACAGTGGAGTCTCATAGTAGAGAAATTGAAAGTTAGGCTATCATGAGTTACTATTAGAGGCACTGAAGGTCTTACCGCCTTGCCTATGACTCTGCTGTAGTGACATGTACTTCATGCTCTCTGTGATCAGGTGAGAGAGCGTATGAGGGCTGTCCAACAGACTGAAGCAGGTACTGGAATGAAGTTAGAGGAAGTTGAAGGTGTTGATGGTGATAACCAGCAGCAGCAACAGGGTGAGGAGGCAGGCATCAGTGAAGAGCTTTTAGATGAGGAGCTTGATCGCATATTGTTGCATTGGGATCAAGATGAGGAGGAGGGGCAGCTGCTTGGAGAGGAAGGTGATTTCCTTGAGGAAGAATCTGAGCGGGTTCATGGTAGTGTTCCAAAGGCGTCTTCTGGAGCTCCAACTGATGATGGGAGGGAGATTGTGCAGGCTGAGTCCAGGCTGCTGGTACCTGGGAGTGATGTGAAGGTGGAGGCAGAGTCCCCTCCTGGAGGCAGAGTGGATGAGGAGCCTACCATGGTCAGTCCACACTCACCAGAAGGTAGGATTATAAGTCATGTTTTTCAGTCCCAAGGGACGGCTAGTGCCACCAAGCAAGGAAATCCCCAACAGCCATCATTCACCTCTTCATCCTCTGACTCTCTGCCTCTTGGAGCCCCAGCTGCTGCTGCGGCTGCTGTCTCTAGCCCAGTAGGAGGCCCTCGGCCCTCAGAAGACCTTCAGTCTGAACCTTCTTCCTCAGCTATCAGCCAGTCCCAATCAGCACCACCTCATGGTGATGAAAATGCCTTGGGAGATGAAGGGTTAGACGACATGCTTCTAGATGGGTTATTTGAGAACCCTCTGGATGAGCTCTTGCCAACAGAGACCCCACTGAGCAGTGCTGAACAGGACTCCAGCAGCAGTGGCAGCAGCAGCAGGGGTATAACAGATGATACCCGTAGTGGAGTGGGACTCTCAGGGCTACCAGGTCTTAACTTCTCTGCTGATTTTTCCTACAGTGGTGGATCTGGATCTGGATCAGTGCTTTCTCAGATACAAGAAGCCCTGAAGGCAGGGGTGCCACCCGATCAGCTCAAGCAGATGATTGATCAGGCCTATATTAAGATGCAGGCCACTTCAAGCGTTCCATCACCAACAATGGCAACAGCTTCTTCTACATTCAGTCCAACTTCTGCCTCAAGGTCTCTCTCAGAGGACAGGAAAGCACCTTCGCCGCCTGCCAGGCCTGCTGGGCCTGCCAGGCCACCTCCTCCGAAGCCTGTGGATGATCCAATGTTGGCATTGAAGCCTGAGGTCAGGAGAGCGCTTGAGGGTGAGTACTCTGGTATCTTAGGTGCTGAATTGTTGATTAAATACCAACTTCATAACTCGTAGAGTTTACAATAATAGATAGATTGCTATTCTTAAATTCAAAACCAGCTCATATCCTGAGCTTAAATCAGAGATGATTGCTTAGTCATGAATTCATTTGACTACTTCAGGCAGCTCCTTGG
This sequence comes from Chlamydomonas eustigma, assembly GCA_002335675.1. Classification (NCBI taxonomy): domain Eukaryota; kingdom Viridiplantae; phylum Chlorophyta; class Chlorophyceae; order Chlamydomonadales; family Chlamydomonadaceae; genus Chlamydomonas; species Chlamydomonas eustigma. The sequence continues at coordinate 474,374 of BEGY01000023.1, read as the reverse complement.
GGTTCATATATTCATGAGGTATCATAGAGAACTTTGCAAGCAAGGTACCCTCAACCGCTTTCACTCAGCTCTACTCAGGAGATTTTCAGGGTAATGCAATTTCTTCATGTATCTTACAAGGTATGGCTTCCATGTCGCAGGAAAGAATGTTCAATTCCTGGACATGAATAGGCTACCAAAGAAGTACCGTGACAGGGTTGTGGGACAGATGAAGTCTCATCAGCAGCAGCTGCTGGAGGAGAAAGAGGACCTGCTTGAGCAGCAGAAGATGCAGCAGGAGCTGGAGCGTGTGGAGGTGGAGAGGCAGGCCCGACTTAAAGCTGCATATGATCAGCTTGAGCTGCGTCGCAACCTTGACTTGCAGATGAAGCTCAGAGGCGCCAGCCGGCAGGAGCAGCTTCTGTGGCGGCAAGGCCAGGAGACTGGGGAGATGCTGGCTGATGAATATGTGGTCACAGAGGTTGGAGAGGAAGCATCATCAGATGGTCATGAGAGGGTGGGCTCTATACATCAGGGTTTGAGTGCAGAGGAAAGGGTTTGGCACAATGCTGAGGAAGGTGGCTCTGATTTAAGGTTCCAAGATGCTGAAGATGAAGGTGTTGCGGATGATTCATCTGACTATGTTGTGCCTCCTGGCTGGGAGCTACCAGGTAGTCAGGATGCATCTAGGGACGTTGGATCTAGCTCAACCTCGCAACCAGTCAAGGCCATCAGCATGGAAGAGGCAGAGAGAGATGCAGAAGAAATGGAAGAAGATGGGTGAGGACCATCTTCACAGATAATGTAATGACCTCATGCGTCCTACACAGAGTCCACTTTTTGTAAGCTATGTCATCAGGGGTATTTGTTTTTTCCATGTCATATGCCAGCTCCCTCTATCAATTTTAAAGGATAAAAGACAAATTATAATTTGCTTAATTAGGCTGCTGGTGCGATCCTGAGCCAAAGTGAGTGCAGTGTGAGCTGCTATACTTGAGCCCTGATCATTGCTTAGATCCTCCCCATGAGCTTGTATTCTGATGTCTGTGTGCGGGATTAGGTCCAACAGAGTTATGATGGATGCAAGTATGATCAGGCAGCTGGCAGATGCTGCAGTTGCCACAGGTCTCAACCCTCAGAGGGCTCTGGCTGAGGCCATGGCTGTTGGTAAGTCCCTCTTAAATAGATCTGGAAGTTTCGCTTAATTCATACTTCCTTATCAGCTTGTCTCTTTTGGAGTTGCATTCATACTGCAGACTGTCTCTCAAGGGGTAGCCAAGACTAAACATTCGACAGAAGTTGCAACAAGGTTCTGATTCAAGATCAAGGCATAAAGTGACGCATTGGTTATGATCCAGCACACTTAAAGCCATGACCACTTTTTCGGTCAGGTGTCATCATTCCATCCTCAGAAGCTGCTGCAGCTGGTGTCAGGCTACCTAGTTTGGCTCTCATCAAACAGGCAGCCAGGCAGCAAGAGCAGCAGCAGAGTGAGCAATCAGAAGGGCTGGAGGAGGAGGAGGAGGAGGTTGAGGAAACTCAAGAGGCTCCCAAAGGCACAGCAAGCAAGGTGGACTCCTCAAGAGTGTCGCCGCTTGCAGAGAGCACCCTCAGAAACAGCAGCAGGGCCACATCTCAACACCGCACTCAGGACTTAGCCGGAGCTGTAGAAACAGTGCAAGAACCATCAGCCAAGCGGGCCTGGGGTTCAGGTTTAGCCAGAGCAGCAGCTGCATCTAGGGGTGGAGCTGGGAGGGTAAGGACCTCCTCTGAAGACACTGACACCGATGCAAGAGCTAAAAATAATAGTCCTCCAAGAGGAAGTTTGAAAAGTATGGATGAGAGGCTGCAATCTGCTGGGGGCAAGCAGGTTGAATTGCTTAAGGCGGTAGGTGGTCAGAATGAAGAACAGTCAACACAGAGAGGAGGCCTTATGACGTTGTCTCAACTTCGGGATGTGGCTAAAAGAAAAGGCCTTGACTTCGAGATGCTTCTTGAGAGTGCCAGGGCAAAGGGATTAGATATAAGGGACTGATAATCCAGTTCACCTCTTCACTATGGTGCTGCTGCAACATCAAATATGAAAAGTAAAAATAATGCAAAGAATTCCACTGTGTTGATCACGCTGTTCACGTCACAAGGTTGCCTAGAACATAGTGCTGCATGTGATAGCACTTCGTGCGTATTCTTTAGGATTCATTCCTCAGAGCATTTGCCTATCAAACATTTTTCAGTGCTTCGCAGCCATAGTAGTAAATTCATTTCTGTATGTCCAGCTCGACGGACAGCAGACTCAGACATGCCATTAACAAATTACTTTGTCTTAATTCTGATGTTTGGAACCATTTCTCCCTTCGCATTCTTGGAAAAGATATCATCCATGGTCACCTGAACATCAGGACCACCCTCATTGTCAGTTTCTATGGCACATTTCTGACAACTGGCAATACAATTGGAGCATTGTTATATTCATATTACCTTAAAGCCAGGTCCAGCCAAAGCTGACACCACAGCTGTGGCTCCTTCCCCAATAAAATCAGCACTGGAGGTTGAGGCAGTTGGAGTTATGATGCATTTCATCCCTGCTCCTACTGCAGCCCTTAGACCAACCTGCTCCCAGTGGGCATATTGAACACAATCAGAATACAGAATAAGACACCGACCTCGCAAACAGTCCTGGTTCTCTGCTGTTAACGTGGTGCATGCTTGAGCTTCAAGCAGCCATTCTTTGCATCATGTACATATGTGATAACACACTGAAATACCACCTCATACATGATGTGTGATAAGGTGGTATTTACCACAAACCCAAAGTCTCACCCTCTCCTCACAATCTAAACTAGAGCTAGCAGTACAAAATATACTGATCATACAACTCATAGTCCTTCCGATGCATAGCAATGTTCACTCTCACCATAGAGTCCTCAATGACTACACATCGATCAGCAGGCAGGCCAAGCTTCTCCCTTGTCATGTTGTAAATGAGAGGATCAGGTTTCTTCCGGGTCACATCATCACCAGCAAGGATCACGTCAAATCTATGAATTTGAATGCAGCAAACAATAAACTTGGCAGTCAGCATTTACGAAAAGATCTCCAAGCATTGCTCTGATCAATGCTTGCCTAGAATGCACTACAATGGAAGGCACTACAATGGAAGGCATATAGATCACAGTAGTCAAGCAGTGCTCTGATCAATGCTTGCCTAGAATTCACTACAATGGAAGGCACTACAATGGAAGGCACTACAATGGAAGGCATATAGATCACAGTAGTCACCTACCTTTCGAGCCTCTCAGGCTTCACAATTGAGTTCACAACTTGAACAAAACCCTCTTTAGTTGCCGCGGAGCAGATGCACATGGCAATATCCGGGCGTGACAGCCCTTCGTCCATCAACTCCAAAATACCTGGCCGAGCCTCAGCAGCGCTGCTCACTATTCTCTTGTAGTGCTCTGTCTTCATGTCCTGTAATTCATCGGGGAAGACATAGCGCCCCCTTCCATTTCAAGCACATACTATCTGCTGCATGAGTCAGTAACTAACCTGCAAATTGTCGACCAGCAGGTTCTGGGCCTCTTCAGTGGTAGGGGCAGGCCCCTTCTTTGAGTCTGGCCACCCATTGTTTTTGAAATGGTATTTCATCTTGGGCTTGCCCCCCCCAACTGTGTTCTGTAGCACATCCTATATTTTAGGATTTTAAAAATATGAGAACATTAGTATTTTATCATATACTAAGGATTTGTAGTATATGTAACATGTCCCATAAATACAGATGAATTGGAAAGCGTTTGCTATCAAAATGTTTTTTTACAATACCAACATGGCAACCAACATTGACAAGTTCAGGTCAGCATACTGAAATGCATGCAACCTACACACATCACGGAACCTATCTCACATAGTACTCCACACTCCAGACCAGAGGCTGCCCATTAATTGTGCATCCAAACTCTTGAAAGGCTGCGTTGTACGCCTTGCGATGCAGCTCCTCAGTTTCCACAATCACACCGTCACAGCTGCAGTCCCATATGATAAGATTCTCATTGAATACTTGATCCTTTTATATCAAGTCAAATAGTGCAAAAAGCACGCACTCAAACAAGAGAGCACAAGTGTAATTGCTCATCTTCGATTCTCCTCCAGGCTGCGCTGTTGAGGAGGACTTATCCTCAACTACAATTTTTGGTGCTACTCTGTCTCTCTCTCTTACTTGTGCTGCAGTCTTCCATTTTCTTCCATTACATGACGTTGTAAGAATGAGACTGCGAGGACTCCTTTGATTCTGAAACAATTTGTTTCTTTGAAGTAACATGGTTTTTTTGATGCGCAAAGTAGATTGCAGGATATGATACGACTCCTATTTCGCTCCAGAACCTTACGTAGGTATACCTACACAAGTTTTTTTAGCTTATCTTTCATTTTACTGTATCGCAAATTGGTCTCATTAGCTAATGTGTCATGTCCTCTCTACATTTTACAATTTTCAGCAGTTGGTAATTGACACTGCGATGGTGACAAATGAGACACAGAGTCAGAAATTTGATCTAACTCATTCATCCAGCATTTTTGAAAAGAAGTTAGATTTGATATCAAACAGTCTTGTTTTACAAAGCTCAGTGAGGAGCATTAAGCTACAGCTGAAAAATATATTCAATGTAAACAGGACAAAACTGTTATGAGGCTATTCTCAAGCCGCATAAATAGGGCATGCTAGAAATATCAAGTGAATTACTCAGGAACACATGAGTGCAATATTAACATACATTGTATTCATAACTGAAGACACCACTCATCGCATAATAAACGCTATACTTTCTAGATTTGAAGAGTATTCAGACAAGTGTGCATTTCAACCAAGTGGACACGCCAGCCTAATCATATGAGATATAATGCACCTAAAATGAGTGTCTTGATGCGCCCAAAGTCTTTCAGTAGTTTCTAGATGTAGACATGTAGGCCAACTTCAAGAGATGACGCAACAAGATTTGTCTTGATTAGGTATGTCTTCATCCTCGTCGGAGTATGCAGGCTCACTGCAGTCATAGCGAGGACCGGTGTCAGAACACGCATTTGATAAAGCATTGTCAAGTAATTGACCTGATTCAAAATGTTTGTGACAAACCTTGGCTCAAAATGGTGAACTACGGTAAGCTCCCCTCGGCCATGAACATCTTGCCAAGATATTGTTCGACGCATAGAGCCACCGAATGAAGCTACCCCATCAGTTCCTTTGGGAGATTTAAGAATGGACTTTGCAGGCTGCACATCTGTCCGCTTTTCATGCTGCTCATTCTCAATCAAATCGGCAGGCGTCTCTCCGAGCTCAGGCATTGCCTGGCAACATGGAGACTTAAAAGATTAGTGAAGAAAGATAAAAGATCCAGGACACAGAGCAAGTTTGTATACAACCCGGTCGAGGAGTAGATATAAAGAGAAATAGTACGTGAGTTGCCCGTAAAACCCAAATGACTTTGTATGCCTTATTCGTGGATGCATCGATTGTTGGTGGTTTCAAGCCCGAGGTTCTTGCACCATGAACCCTCAAATATGAAAATTGTTGGAAATGTGGGATTGCCCATGCTTAGAGCCATCCCTGCTCAGCAAGGCACAGCAAATTCCGCATCCGTCTATAATACATAGTGTGCATCCATGCACACTACTTTACTGCACCTACTTGAGCATCGTCACTTGCTGAAGCTAAACTCATGCATCATACCTTGTATGTCACATCTCTCTTGCTGATGCGTGATGTGACTGTTTCTTTCATGTGAAAACACACATGTAGATAAGCATGCTGCATGCATGTATGCATCACATTAATAAGCATAATCTCATGCGTTCTCAGAAAACAAATGATTACACTGCTGTCAAGGCACTCATGTCAAGCAAAAAGTATCATCATCATGCTTTGTCTCACGCTGCATTGCACATTTAGCTCAAATTCAGGTTCATAGTATTGGGGCCGGACTCAATATGGAAAGTGAGTGAATTCTGAAGTTGATGAGATTAAAAGAGTCATCGAAATAATTTTGATGTGTGCCGTGATGGTCATGATAGATTAGTTGATCAGGTAATAAGGATGTTGTTGAAGTGTTAAGATTATTGGTAGTATGCAGCTGATAAGCATATGTTGATAATGTTGTCAGGTTGCTGGGATATCGCGTGAAGTGAGCAGGCTATGGACATTGCGATGCAACCAACGAGACAATTGAAGACCTGTGTGCTGACTTGGGAGCTGAGCGCGTTGAAGTGTTGGCGCAGGAGCTGAGGTCTGAGTGGGTGATTAAGATAAAGAAGCCACGTCGAAGAGAAACATGATGATGAAAGCCGAAATGTGCGGGCCAGTACCTACTGTGCACTCATGTTTAATGTGATGGAAGAAGAAGAAAGAGTTGCAGATGTCAATGACATTTGGAATAGTAGTTGTCAGGGTTTAGTACTAGAGGGATAACTGACAGTAGTACAAACACTATGAATACAGCAATGACCTGCTGATTTACGATTTCAATCTTTTAAACAATGTGTGACATGTTATGTTTTACCTCTTGGTGTCTTTGACATCCGCATGATTCTAGGTGATCATTGGTTGCTTTTTAATCAAGCAATGTTGTCTTTTGCTGATCAGAAGTGCACCTTGCCTTTTGTAAATGCTTGCATCAAATATGTCACTTCTCAATCAGTGCACACACCTTCGCAAACAAAGCTTATCTCTCTTAAATAACTTAAGTCACACGTTCTGAAAGCGTCAAAGTGCTTTATAGTGCACGTTGGCACAAGTAATACGTCTCATTTAACGACCATTCACACTTAATACAACCAAACGTACATTCCCTCACTCGATATTGAGGATTATTTTCCAACGCACATCACTGATGTATTAAGATGCATCTTTTTTCAACATTAGCCCGTTTTTTTGGTCAAATTCTTCCTTGGTTTATGAAAACCTAGCTCCTGCTACCTATCTTCCAAGCAGATATGAACAAAATCTGTAAACCTGTACTGGATAAAGGTGTCCTTGTTTACATGGATGACATACTTATATGTGGCAAGTCTCAGGAAGAGCAAATACTTATTGATCAAGTCCTCACTATTCTGAAACAAAATGGCTTTTAATTCAATTTTAAGATGTAAGCTTGGAAAATCTTAACTTAAATATCTTGGTCACATTGTCAGTACTGAGGGCCTCAGTGTCAACCCTGACAAAATTCAGGCTAAAATTTTTAAACCAAACAGTGTCAGCTGTAGGTGCTGTGATCATGAACCTTGCTGATTCAGATTTGGGAACATGGTGAACATGACCCTCAAACGTCGTGCTGACATAGGTAACAAAGTGAGATCCTACATGTGCCTGGTCATAACGGCTAATCCCCTGCTGTTCCAAGCGTCGGATGGGGCCGCAACTGAATGGGAGCACACATGCTGGCTGAAATGCAGCCAACGATGAAGAGCTGCTTGCGGTTCTTGACTCTGAAATGCAGCCAACGATGAAGAGCTGCTTGCGGTTCTTGACTCTGAAATGCAGCCAACGATGAAGAGCTGCTTGCGGTTCTTGACTCTGACGATGAAGAGCTGCTTGCGGTTCTTGACTCTGAAATGCAGCCAACGATGAAGAGCTGCTTGCGGTTCTTGACTCTGAAATGCAGCCAACGATGAAGAGCTGCTTGCGGTTCTTGACTCTGACGATGAAGAGCTGCTTGCGGTTCTTGACTCTGCCGGCTGCTTGCGGTTCTCTGCTCAACATGACATACAGCAACCTGCAATATGATAAGAGATACTGATGCACATTAAGGAGTGACAGGAGTGCATCAGTAGCACATGTGAATATGTGTTCATTAAGGAGTGACAGGAGTGCATCAGTAGCTTATGTGAATATGTGTTCATTAAGGAGTGACAGGAGTGCATCAGTAGCACATGTGAATATGTGTTTGTCCAATCAAAAGCTCAAAGGGCTTAACAACATGATGACGTGATAAACATCACGTTGCTCAGGGACAAGTACACACCCTGGAGCAAACGCAGAGCGCACATCAATGATGATATTGTCTGAGATAATTGTGCCTTGGGCTCTATGAGTAGTAAGTGCATATGCCTGCAGTGCATCAGGCGGAGAGTGTATGAGTACTTGACCACCAGGGTATGAGCAGGCTTCAACAAGATGCAGTGTTGCCATGCATCTCCTCACCAAGGTGAGAGGGAAAAAGGTTTCTTTCCTCTGGTTCCTTTGGTCACCCCATGCAGTCGTACTTAATCGCTTCTTGTTACTCTGATGGTGCGTTCACTAGTCGTGGTGGAATCCAATTGTACATGGATGGCATAGAGGTCACCAGCATCGAGAGGCAAGTCAGCCAGATTGCTAGCAACAAACTTCTTGGGACCTCTTGGTCTTATTTGTCCCTCGGCAGGTAATGCAGAAAACTTTAGGGCTGTGACTGTGCCGGTAGAGCCGTTCGCAGCGCCTGTATAAATGACCAAGGCAGACAGCAAGTTGTAATAATCAAGATATTACCTAGTGTAAGTCTAGAATAGTCATACAACGTACCTTTGGAAACTTGGATGTTGTCCTGGAGGGCCACTTTGCACCCGATGGCCACATGCTTGAACCTGTAAAATTTAGGATCGGCTACCCAGCTTGCCATCTCAGACACGTCCAGGGCGCTAGAAAACAAGAACACAGGGACTTGCATAGTCGGTGAAAAGCTGTCGAGCACGACGTGGTGATTGTATTCCGTGACATCCTCTCTGTGTGTGCATAGAGCCCTGCAATGAGCACCAACCATTTGTCGGGCCTCCTCCTTGGTGACGTAAGTGACTCCATTGAGCGTTGACAAGGCCTCGTCGACTTGGCTTTGTGTGGGCTGACCAGAGCTCATAAGGTTGAGGAATTCAGCATAGCCAGGATCATCAAAATGGGGCTGGCATGACAGGTAGTACTTGGTCATGTCCTGTCAGTGCGGTGAGTATGGCAAAGGCTCATGTCATGGAGGTCCTCCTGGTCTTGATCATTCTGGTGTTGAGCTGCCTCTTTCATATGTTGTTGCCTTGCCCTTGTCACTGTCTTAATGTGTTGGCACACAGGAGGCAGCTGAGCGTGATCACCAACAAGCAGTAAGAGGACCTTCTGGAGGACCTCAGCGAAGGAGGAGACATTGTGGATTTGCATCAGACGATTCAGCACATTGTTGAGTGTTGATTGGGTGAGCATACTCATCTCATCTATGATGAAGATCTTGGCCTCCTTTAGCAACAACCGTTTCACGCTGTGCATTGGCAGTGGTCTGAAGAAGCCAGTGACAGGTATCATCAAGTTGTTGTGGACGGTCGATGCACTCTTGCTGAGGTTCACAGCAGCGGCACCGGTGGTTGCTGACAGCAAAACTGATCGCCCTCCGGCAGCAAACGCGTGTGCCAAACCTTTGGGTCAAGTGTGTCTGCAGTGAAATTACAAATGCATTATGTTGTATACTGCACATCTCAAATTCTTGAATTTTAAGAATTAGTGGCTTTGAAATCTTGTTGATTATAAGCACCAGACTCAATGCCCACTATACAAACAAGGAAATTACCTTTCTGCTGCCGGGTCCTCCTGTCAATAGCAATAGTCCACACTGTGTAGCTGTGATACTGTCAATAGCAATAGTCAACACTGTGTAGCTGTGATACTGTCAATAACAATAGTCCACACTGTGTAGCTGTGATACTGTCAATAGCAATAGTCCACACTGTGTAGCTGTGATACTGTCAATATCAGCCTGTTGCTCAGGGAAAAGTGGTGGGGCACTGTCAATATTGAACTCCGTGGACCAGAGGCAGGCCTGCTGGTAAGGATGAGTGGTCAAAACGGTGGCTGCCGGTGTTGTGGATGCAGATTGGTGGCTAACCTGATCACTGTCCAGTATGTTTCCCAATGTGTCGGGCAGAACACCGAAAGTTGTTGACATCTCCTCGAATAGCTGCCCCAGCTTGTCCGAATTGTGACAAAAAACCATAAGACAAAAGAATGGGTGTTAGCATGCTCATTATGCAGAGTCAAAGGGCAGGTACATGCAATTATCTGCAAAAACATCACTACCTGTACATGTGTCTCTCGCTGCACTCCTGTATATGATTCATCAAATCCTCCTCATCCTCTAGGATGTGCTTGCCTTCCCGTGTGGGATCCAAAGTAAGGTGGCATTGCGAAAGGTAAGACCCTCCTTGGTCATGAGGCATGAGCATTGCCTCATCTCTAAAGGGAAGCTTTCCAACAAGGAGGTTGTAAAAAAACCTTTCTTTGAAAAGTTCTTACTTCAGAAGGTAGAAGCTCCAAACTGTGTCAATGATCTTCTGCATGTTTTGATGGGAGTTCATGACCATGGTGAGTTCCTGCACAAAAAAACTTTTTTATTAGAGAGTGCACACCACCGGCAAAAACAGCATGTTATTACCGGAATGTAAGGGCCGACGTTGCGATCCGGTCCATCCACGCCTCCACGTGGACAGAAGTAGCAATGCCAGTGGTTGTCATCAAGTTTCACTGAAGTGCATACCCCAGTTGCTGTGGCTGTGGAAAGTGGTTGATACACATAGGGCTACTGTGTCTGCAGTCAGGCTCGCCCACCGCTGTACAAACATGCCGCTGCTTCCTATGAACGATGTCAAAGAACAGAGCAGCAAGAGGATATGAAGTCGGCCTCACAAATTTGCCTGCTTCATCGTCCCATGCAGCAGGCATGCAACTCCTGATTTTTGAACACGCTGCTTCCACATCATCATCGTGCAGCCAGAATATGACATGGGCATGGACAGACCTGCAAGTGCCAAAGAATCGGTTCAATGCTTCCAGCAAGTGATGAGTAAACTGCATAATTATATTTCAATATTGTCACACTACACTCACCCACGGTCCTGGACCTCATATCTTATAAGGTAGTCCTTGACACGTCCCAGTACGCCCTTCTGTTTGCCGCCTTTGATGAATAACCACTGCTTTATGGCACGTTGAAGCTTCTCATCGAAAAGCCTGGCACACTCTACAGGTGCATCCTGCAATAAGAAACAAGATTTGTGTGAACGAAGAGGTCAGTCACATAGTTAAACATTTGTTTGCTTTACTGCAACTTAATCTGATATATCAAACAACAAGTATGTAGGAAAGTGAGATGACAAGCACCTTGAACGACATAGAGTTGCAGAAGTTCTTCAGGAGTGCCTCCATGTCTCTCACAGGCTGCCATTTCAACTCTGACACCTCGTCCATGGTGACCGTCCAGAACAAGTCAGGCATGCCATTCTCGTTGACCACGGCCAACAAGTCTTGCAGAGCGTTGTAGTGCCAAGCAGGAGATCCAGGGATGGTGGCAGGCAGCACGTGCTTCATTGCATGGCGAACCGCTTCCTCTTCATTCTGATCAGGGCTATTCTTCCGGAACGCAGCCATATCTTTCTCAATGACTGCTTTGCTGCATTGACTGTGAAGCATGTTGCATTGTCTCACCAGAAACATGAGCATGAGGTAAGGCTTGTACAAGGTGAAGTTTGAGAAACCGCAGCTCATGCGGTAGAACAAGTAGTCCCCCAGCCTGGTGCCGCCTTTGAAGTAGCCCATAGCATGAGGAAACAACACACAGAAGACTGCAAGCTCTAGAGTCACGGTTGCTGTAGTGCCTACATTTAAACTTTCAATTTTTCGATTTCGTTTTGGATAACAGCATTTCTCGGGCATCTGCACCTTCTGTACTTTGGCTGGCGCATTTTGACAGCAACATAATTTGGCTACACATATGAAGCAGGGTCGTAATCATGGCAAGTGATGCGCAGTTTTATGGATCTCACTTTCCATGAACATTAGGTGCTTCAGTTCTTCCTGTGTCCACATCACATTTGCGGGGATGCCGCTGCAACATCGCTGGGCATGCGCAAAAATGGCACGCGTTTCAATCTTCCTGATCTCCTCCTCCTTCGATCTGAAGCGGAACAGCTTTTGGATGCATTGCTGATATATTCGCGAAACCTCGCCCTCTGTATTTCATGGGTAAGGGGTAAAATGATGCAAAGAAGAGAAGGTTTGCACATGATCAGAATTCAGATTGCACATTCCTGTATAAATATATATGGGTTGTTACCTTTTTTGTGACTCTTCTGATAGCTAGCGTGCTCAGAAGTGTCATATGTATCCTTTATTCCACTTTGCATAATGGTTTGATTTGCTCATGATGGTTTACTGTTTCAGTTGCATTCTTGTCTTTTCATGGTATTATCAGATGCTTAGGATCAGGAAGCTGAGTGCCATGATAATATTTTTATTTATGCACAGTCTCCTGCAAAATAAAGAGAAGTGCATCAATGTTGTCCCACGCTCTTTAAATTATTCCCAGATGAGGAAGTTAACTACTATGGCCTTTCAGTTGTCCTTGTGCAAGTGGCAATGTTGTGAGTGTAGTGTCTCGCATTCTCCCTCTCCTCTTGAATTGGTTTCTTTCCTAAAAGTCCCACCACACCATTTATTTGGTATGAATCAGGTGCTCCAAATGCACCGCACGCTCGGGCACGAGGGCCTCTCATGTGCAGGTGAGGAAAAGTTTTGCTCCATCATGTCATGGTAGAAATGCTCAAATTTGATAAAATTTCTCCAGCATTTTTGCGCATATTTCTGGAAATGATCATTCATTGCTCTGAACGAACATTAATAAGGCCAGCAGCTTTCAAGATTCTTATTGTGGGGGGTTCTCACCCACAACTAAGGATATTGAAAGCTTGTAGAGCTTGGGACTTAATGTTGCAAACACCAACTTGCCAAAACATCAAAATCAGTTAAACGGCTTCATTGGTGGCCTTAATTACAATCCTTTGTTATAGACTATGTACCGTCATGTGCAGCGTGTCAACGCAACATGAAATCTTCAACACAAAAACCTGCAGGTGTTCTACATCCTTTGCTTATCCCTGCCTATCATTGGTCCAACTATGTCAGCATGGATTTTATTACACAGCTTCCTAATGCTGCTCGTGGCATTGATGCCATTGTTATGTTTGTTGACATGCTCACTAAATTGGTGCACTTAGCTGCATGCAAAACTGCAGTTTCTGCAGCTGAGACAGCTACTTTGTTTGAAACTCATGTTTTTAAACATCATGGCTTCCTACTGCTAAGCTATCATATCTGATAGATGATCCGTCTTCACTACTAAATTCTGGCAAGAACTCATGTGATTTCTTGAAACCAATAATCATAAATCTACTGCATTTCATCCACAATCTGATGGTCAAACTGAGCGGCTTAATTGTGTCTTTGAAGACATGCTCAGACGTGATGTTGGTTCCCAAAGTCATGGAAATCGGGAATATGGTTGCTTGGCTGCAGCTGAATTTGCCATCAATAATTTCTACCATGAATCTATTGGTACTGCTCCTTTCAGATTTAACTATGGTTGAAACCCTCGCCTCCCTATTACTCTTGCGTCTTATTCTCAATTTCCTTCAGCAGCACAATTTACTGATAAAACTGAGAGAGGCATACCCAATGCTAAACGCTGCTTACTTGCGGCACAACAAGGACAAAAGCATTACTATGATGCTCTCAGACGCGATATCATGTTTCATGAGGGGGCAGAAGTACTAAAAATATCAGTTTACGAAGATCTGGTGACAGGTCAAGTTAAGAAAGTTATGCCTAAATGGATTGGGTCATTTAAGATTGTCAAAGTTATTAGCAAGGGTGCTTATAAATTATTGCTACCAGATTCTTTAAAAAGACTCCAAGACGTCTATCGTGTATCCCTGTAATCCCTGTTCAAGCCATACATTTCAAATGAGCATGTAGATCATGTGATATATGTGATATGAGATGATGGAGAAATTAAATTTATCATCGAACGGATCTCATTGAGTCATCGTGCTATTAAGAAAAGAAACAAAATTGTACATGAGTTCCTTGTCCAGTGGATGGGACAAAATTCTAAAAATAACTCATGGGACGAACTAGCAATAATAAAATATCACAAGCTGATGCACTCTGTGATTAATGTCACACCAATGGACTTGAACCCTCAGTCCTTTAAACTCCTTTTATCAAAAAGCAGTCACTCTTCTCATCTTTACTGTAACTCACCTGCACATCAATGAGAGTTTCTAAAGCAGGGATTCTCTTTCTTGTCATCATTTCAATGATAAGGGAATTAATGATAAGTGTTGTATACTTGAACACATCTATTCAATGCTTATTCACCTTCGGGTCTGGAATCTGGTGGGGGGGAATGTAATGAACCTACTTCTCATACCTAACTTGGTTTTACTTATGTACTGCTTACTTTGCTGTACTTGGACTGACCATTTATCCTTTGAGGCGGTTTAGACATAATAACGTGAGAGGTATATAAATATTTTGTAAAAATTACATTACCCACGTGGAGTGTTAATACCTTAACAGAATCTGAATTGCACAGGAAATAAGTTCATCCTCAAGTCATTCCCACTATGCCAAACGGCGTATTAAACCTGCACCGAGATAATTTCACGGGCGATTAACGTCGTGATGATTTGGGGTTGAATTGAGAATAACGTTTGTACATGTGCAGTGCAGGGAGTTAAATAACTATTAACCAAATGTAAATATCTTAGTAATTAAATTAAAGTATTAAGGATAGGTACTTTAACTGTTATCATGTTCGTTTCAACCTGAATTCTCCGTAATACATTTTAACATGGGTAAATTATTTATGAAATTGAGTTAATGCTGCTTAAAAATGAGCAAGATGTACAGATTATACGACGTCATCTCGGGGATTAGTCGATTCCAACATTTGAAGGATACCTGAGCCTGACGAATTGAATATAGAATTCCTTTTCTTTTAATGCTGATGAAGATGCAAGCTTACAAAGTGCGCGCGCAATTTCCTAATAGGTATAATAGGTAACATGAGTGGGAGGAAATCCCTAGGAAGAAACAAATACTGATATTGAAACTACAAGCGAACAATTACCATGAGCACATGAGCTGTTGGGAAAGTCATTCTATTCATGCATCATCACTACTGGATAGGTAGTTGTAAATGATATTTAGCCTACTTTCACTCTCTTTTTAAACCTAATTAACGGTTTGAGCTCTCATATCAGCATTTCTTAAACTCTCTACCTACCTACTTAACATAATCACCTAGAAAGCTGTGCATTCATTTATGGAGTTAAATTTAGTTAATGTGGTAGCATGCATGGATGGTACCTACTGATGATTAATATGACACATTATTAAGAGCAAGCCAATCTAACCTAATTTATGATTTATTTCAGAATTCTTATGAAAGACTTGCATAGTAAAATTATTGGTCGGCTAGAATATCAGTTGAAACAACAAACAACACACACTTGAAAGAGGCACTTGATTCAATATGGCGAAATACTTGAAATTCTCCTAAATGAAATCTCCCTATGGGTTATGACATTAAAGCGGCAATATTTCAAGTGCATTTCTAGGGTTATTACATCAAGTGAGATTCAACTGTACTTGATTCAACCATTAAAGGACCAAAGCAAGCCCAATTGAATCAATATAAGGAAGTAGAAGCGAACAAGTACTTGAATCCATACGTACGGCATGAATCAATTGTTGTAGCAAAAATTATACGCCTAACACTCTTAAGGTCGTTATCTTGTTCCATCCATATGCATTTCCTATGGCTCTAAGCCTCTCAATCTCCTTCTTGATTTCTAACTCATGTGAGGCTCCTCTTGTGAGGGGTCTTGCACGCACCTTCACTAGTCTGCTTGCTGACCTTGGATGTATACTCTAACAAGCTGTTCCTTATCTGCAAGAAGATTGCAAGGGACAGATATTCAGTCCTGGGCTTATAATACTAGCCATGAAAAGGATACATACATACATGCCAACATCTGCCATATGTACCTTGAAAAAAAAGAATCCCAAGTAATGAATGGAGAGAACAGGGATGGCTTTGGGGTATCCATCATCCTTGAGTTCAGCAGCAGCACTCATGCCTCTTGCTACCCCTGCTACAAATGAGATCCTGTCAAATGGCAGCAAGGTTGCCCGTCACTGAAGCAGTTGTTTGGCCTTTGCATGGCCGAGGGCGTAGTGATCTGTGAGACCCTCCGCTCCCTTGAAATAAACCCACTACCAAAGAGAAAGGTACATAATGTGATATTGAAATAAGCTTTGCATATTATGTTAGTTTAAATACAGGACAGAGGGATTGAGAAATATGAAGAAGCCTCTTATTACATCAATTTCAGAAAGGGAGTCACGTACCGCAGCTGAAGCAGCTTTGCGGGTGTTCATGAACTTGGCATCCCATGTCTGTTTTCCACCAAAGCAGTGTGGAAATATCCCTTGTCCTGCCTTTCCACCCTTGTAGTACCTGATCTGAGCAAAGAAACCAGAAGTAGCTTCTGGTTTGCACAAGCAATTGCCTCATTAGGGGGTAGCTCCTAATATGTAGGCTTGAACCTCTTCATCTGTCATGAAAAAGCTCCTTGTCTGATCCTTCAACCACTCAAGCAGGGCTCTGGTTACAAGTTTCTGCAATGTTGGAATGAAGTTGCAATATATTTGATATAAGTTGATGAGATGTATTCATAGTCTCTTCATCACCGGAAGTTCTTCACAAGAAACCATTGAGGCATGCAATTGAACTTACCAAGAAGGTCATGTTGATTTCTTGAGTCATCAAAGGATTGTTGAGAGGCATAACATTGCCATCTGTCGACCCTGCATATAGAACCTCTTGACTGTTGATGCCTTTTGGTAGGGCACCCTACTGGATTGAAGTTACCTAAGTACATAGATTTGAGCGAAACATATGTCAAAATAGATAGAATTTAAAGGCACATATGGCCATGTATCAATAATATTAGCAACATCTTACTTTCTGGAGAGCCACTGTTAAATTAGTTTGGACCTGCATCTTATGGACCTCAAGCGCGTGCGTAAGCACTAGCGTCCTCTCAGCAGTGCGAAGTCCGCTTAAATTAGGAACTTCCAAAGTGCTGACAGAGGTGCTAGGAGCAACGACTTTGCCACAGGGACTCTCAAGAACCACATTGTCCCAGGGTGCCTGGCATATCTGCTCATCTACATCATCTTCATGCTCTACTGCTTCAAACTCCTCCCTAGAACGACGCTGGCTTGTCTGCAGATGCTGGGCGGCTGCGTTTATCACATTATTTGTGGGAGATAGCAATACGGCTGTTTCGAATGCATTCTCTTGCCTTCTTACGCGTCTGCGATTTTGTTCATGACTAGCAACTGTGCCGTGAACATATATGCATTCACCGTTGGGATTAGCTCTTTTATGATTATTAAGTGAGATAGGATATGGAAAAGCTACATTACATTTATCACAATAGAACATGATACTACCTCCAAAAAACTAGGAAATATGCAGTTAATATGTAAGTACTACTAGTAACCAAAGTAAGCCTTGAGATCGTTGATGCCACACGTCATTAAAAATCTTATTAAGATCACAGTAATGCACCCAGCAAATGAGGGCAATAAAGCAACCCTCTGAAACCGAAACCGGTGTACAGATGAAGATTGCATGATTTTGTGAGGCAATATTGGTCGAACGAGCTTTCTGCCTAGTTACAATACAGGCTAGAAGATTAAGCGATCCAATAGTGCACCGTTGAAGCCTACCTTCTTGTGGACCTGTTTCAAGTAACCCCGCTAGAATCGATTCAAGTGACTTTTCCCCTGTAGGTCGTTTCAAGCGACTCAAATTTTACCGACGCAGTCAGCTTTATTAATAAGCAATTGAGAATTGCGGTAGCGTATGTATGCAGTATGACTGATGTAGAAAGAGTGCAGAGGTTAGGCAATTCGCTTGTGCCTTGCTGAGCAAGGATTCTCATATTTGCAATAACCCTCTCCCAACATTTTAAGGTGCATGGTTCATGAACCTTGGCGCTTGAAACCACCAACAATCAATACATCCTCGAAACAAGGCATACAAGGTCATTTGAGGTCTCTTACTTGGGTAAAATAATTGTATCGTCAAAAATAATTGCTAAGAGCTCAAATCGAATGTACACACGTCCTAATGAAGCAGATTCGATAGCAAACAACTTCATATTATGTCTTATTGACTTAAGATTGACATGAAAGAAATGAGAGTAAAGGGAGCAATTTAAAATCGATGATCTCAACCAGCAGCATTCGGGGATAATTCGATTTCATAATACCCAACTCCTTCATAAAAGGGAAGACCGGACTCAATCAACCACTCTCTCACTGCTGGGAGTACTTTGGGGTCCCCATTGCTGTGATTGCCTCTTCCTGTTATGACCTTCAGAATGACTTTGCCTGATATTATGGGGAATTAAAAAAATGCTCATCACTTTTAAAATAATTAAATATTATGTAATATATAATATATAATATATACATACAATGTTTATGGTAATAAATGATAAGTAACAAGTAATATCATTACCTGTTGAGGATATTTTCACTGATCGGACAATTTCTTTTAGAAAGAAGACATCGACCTTTCTGTCACTTACTAGCCATAGCTCTCAGCCTTGTCACATGATCTCCCACTTCTTTCAGAGCTTCATTCACATGGAGTGCATGGAGATCAATCTGCAGGGACATGATATGTTACAAGTAAGCGCACACATGACAGACAAGTATGCAAAAATGGTCAGACAGAGTCAAAGCGCGATGCGATTCAGCACTTCACAATGACTTACATTGTAAACAAGAGTCAACATTGAAAATAGGGCTTCATCGGTTAACAGAGACAAGCAGGTAGTTTTCAGGACTTCAAATGTGTAGCGTCGTACCTCCCATCGATTTACAATATGTCGATTTCGATATTGGAAGAGACGTGCAGCAGCTCTGCTATGTTCTTGAATAATGAGCTGCTTCAATGTTCTGACCTGGTGAGTACAATTCCAACCGCACAGATCATGATTTAGGGTTAGGATTGGAAGAGTGCTTCGCTTGGGGATGGGTACAGGAGTGTCTGCTTTGTTGGTTATCATACTTGCTAGAGACATAAAGGCAGGATGGAAGCCATCAAATACATTTACGATTCATAAGAGTAACAGAAATCATTTATCGTATTGGATGGCAATATCCATGTATCATGATTCCATTGGATTTTCACCAACCACTCAATTCTAGTTGTATGTGTCACACACCAGTGCATCAAGCTCCCTTGCAAGCTTTACATCTCCATGCGACCTTGCTTCCTGAGCTTGGGCTTGCAAACCATCACGCTGTAAAGTCCATTTCTGAGCTTTTTGCCTGAAACCATGAGGGTACAAAGAGCATCAGCGGGAAGTCCCATCAGGGGACATACACCCTGAAGAGAATCGGGCCATATGAGCTTGATCATGTGTTGATTAGCAAAGCTGAGCTTGGAATTGACAACACATTTGTGATATTCAATTTCAACTATATCTCACAGCTATCCTAAATGGCAGCCCTATTTTTAGCTCAAACTTCAATTCCAGACAAGGAATTGCTTGAATTGCAAGGAATGTGCACCTGCTGGATTTATATCTGGCTGAGTCTCCAACAAACAATGGGACTTTGTACATTTTAGTCTGAATAAAAAATGTCAATTAAAATCCTGTTATTCAACATCTCTCAATATAAGCCTAACATTTGTTTGTACTTACATGCATCTTAGATACATGCACTTACCTGCATCTTTGATACATCATCTGCATCTGCTCTGATGTCAGTGGTTGATCAGAATCCAGCAGCTCCTCTTCATTAAGATCCTCTCTGCTTGAATCAAAATTATCTCTGTCATGGTCAGCAGATTGTCCAGCAGTCGAGACCTTGCTCTCAGGAGGTGTAGCATGTTGGCTTACCAATGGCTCTCCGCTACCTGGTAGGTAGGTAGCAGCTGTGGCAAGTCGTAATGAAGACTGGACATCGCTGTAAGAGGACAAAGAGGAATGTAAAGCATCAGAGATAATGGTCACATCCAGGGATTGTTGAACCATTCCCATGTCCAGAAGTGCATCACGTGCCTTCTCCACATCACCACCACAATTGAGCAAGGCATCTTGGAGCACCTGATAAGTGCAAGGAGAAGTCATTACAAACATAACAGCTCCTGATAAGTGCAAGGAGAAGTCATTACAAACATAACAGCTCCTGATAAGTGCAAGGAGAAGTCATTACAAACATAACAGCTCCTGATAAGTGCAAGGAGAAGTCATTACAAACATGGCAGCTCCTGATAAGTGCAAGGAGAAGTCATTACAAACATAACATCTCCTGATGAGTGCAAGGAGAAGTCATTACAAACATAACAGCTCCTGATGAGTGCAAGGAGAAGTCATTACAAACATAACAGCTCCTGATAAGTGCAAG
>BEGY01000023.1:432724-454018 GCA_002335675.1 Chlamydomonas eustigma | reverse complement strand
TACAAACATAACAGCTCCTGATAAGTGCAAGGAGAAGTCATTACAAACATAACAGCTCCTGATGAGTGCAAGGAGAAGTCATTACAAACATAACAGCTCCTGATGAGTGCAAGGAGAAGTCATTACAAACATAACAGCTCCTGATAAGTGCAAGGAGAAGTCATTACAAACATAACAGCTCCTGATAAGTGCAAGGAGAAGTCATTACAAACATAACAGCTCCTGATCCTTAGCAGAGCTGGTAGAATTGAAGCTTGAGTAAGAGGCTCATGTGGGCTGACAAACATACTGCTGCGCTCAGAGTACTGGACAGTAGGGATGTTATCAGAGTACTGGACAGTAGGGATGTTATCAGAGTACTGGACAGTAGGGATGTTATCAGACTACTGGACAGTCCTTAATCAAAGCTATGCATACGTCTACATGTAATATGCATTACAAAAACAAAGTACATAAGGTCAGCCGCGCACTCATGACAGTTTATGTGAGTAATGTGAGAAGGATGTCACGTAGGATGCATGGAGAAAATGTGCATAAATCTTAAGTACTCCCCTAGGGGCTTGGCAGTACTGTTTTCAGTTTTGACACACCTCCACAGATGCATCTGCTCCAAATAACTTCTTCAAGATCCCTAGCCTCAGCACATTGCGTGGATTGTCAGCGCTGACATTATCCTGTTGTAACCCACGCATGATACCTTCAGCACCTCCTCGGAAGTTCAAAACACTGCTCTTGGATCCAGTCCTTCGAGATGTGGCCTGTTTGTGTTGTGTTTCTTGGTTCAGGTTACTAGCTTCCCAGTATTCACTACAGGCATGCCCCTCTCTCCTGGAGGCACCAGCTCCACTTGTACCCTCATCAAAATTGCCATTTAATACAGAGCCTCTGTTTGACACCAAGTCCATACACTCTTCTTCATCCTCATCATAGCTATAGATCTTGCTGGTCAAGGTGTCCCCTGAACCATAAAAAAATGGGCACTGCAGTCAGTTTTGCATCTCAGTGGTAGACAGACAGTAAACAGGTCATTGAACACAATCGTCAGCGCCTCAGTTACTCAGCAGGTACAAATATCCTGTTACCTCAGTTACTCAGCAGGTACAAATATCCTGTTACCTCAGGTACTCAGCAGGTACAAATATCCTGTTACCTCAGGTACTCAGCAGGTACAAATATCCTGTTACCTCAGGTACTCAGCAGGTACAAATATCCTGTTACCTCAGGTACTCAGCAGGTACAAATATCCTGTTACCTCAGGTACTCAGCAGGTACAAATATCCTGTTACCTCAGGTACTCAGCAGGTACAAATATCCTGTTACCTCAGGTACTCAGCAGGTACAAATATCATGTTACCTCAGGTACTCAGCAGGTACAAATATCTTGTTACCTCAGGTACTCAGCAGGTACAAATATCCTGTTACCTCAGGTACTCAGCAGGTACAAATATCCTGTTACCTCAGGTACTCAGCAGGTACAAATATCCTGTTACCTCAGGTACTCAGCAGGTACAAATATCCTGTTACCTCAGGTACTCAGCAGGTACAAATATCTTGTTACCTCAGGAACTCAGCAGGTACAAATATCCTGTTATCCTGAACACCTCGACGCATCCATCCTCAACCCTCATCCTCAACCCTCATCTTCACCGACTTCATGCTAAACCTCATTTAAGAGAATCGATGTAAGGCCTGTAATCAGATGCCCACACCTTTGTACCCTGCTGTAATCAGATGCCCACACCTTTGTACCCTGCTGCAAACTCTGTGCCACTGACTCCATTCTCTGGCTCATCCTGGAAATAATGCAACAGGGCCTCTACTGCTTTCTCCTCTGCCATCAATTTCTGCGCCAACTCAGCATCTGCATGCGTTATGGCTGCTAGCTCTAAAGTCTCTTGCTCATGGATGCCCATAAGGACATCTACAGCTGTCATGACATCGCCCTGGCAAGCTTGTAGTGTAGAGCGGAGCTGCACAGAACATGGCAGTCCTATCAGAACAGGTCTGCTGACAGTATAAAAAGTAGTCAACTTGCAAGGAGGATGGACATTGCACCACAAGGCAAAATAAATATGTATCACGTCTTGATCATGTTAGACAACAAACACTCTGAATTCATCACATCTTGATCATGTGCAGACAACAAACACAGACAGCAGTGGAAGCATAGATTTGTAACAGTTTTCTCAAGAGCTTAAAATTGGCTGGGGTAAAATACTAATGTGACGTCAGCAATCCTCACCCACACAGTATCACTCAATCACTGTACAGTATCACTCAATCACTGTAAAGTATCACTCAATCATTGTACAGTATCACTCAATCACTGTACAGTCTTTAACTGACCTCTACATCACTGAACATGGATGTGGTGAAATAGATGCGCAGCTCCTCCACCTTCTCATGGGCCGCTGAGTCAGCGCGAGGAAGTTCAGTCCCGCGTTGAGTTGAAGATGCAGTAAACACAGCTCCATCTGTATCTGTGCCAGAAAAAATAGTGCAATATTCTTGCCTGTCTGGAAGAAGCGCTGGTACCTCACCCTCCCTAGAGAAGCTGTGATGAAGCTGGGTGTCAGCCTGATTAAAGCAGCCAGATGAAGTGTGACTGTTCAACAACAGATCTGGTCCAGCAATTGGATCCATCCTACCAGAGAGATGCAAGTGATATACCTCTTGAGATTTCCTTTCTGCCGGCAGGACAATAGCCACATGGTCCACTGCATCCTCCAGACAAGGCATAAGCGAACTTTCAGCTGAGGCTTGGCAATGGTTTAGTGCCTGAGCACTTCCTTGATCACATTGCATATTCAATGGGCTCTCATCCTCTTTTACTCCTGCTGTGTAATGGTATGACAAAAGACCTGATCCCCATGCCTCAGGTACCTCTTGGACTTCATGATTGCTACCGCTCCCCATCATCTCAAGCAAGGCTTCTAAAGATGACCCCAGGTCCCCCCCTTTAGCTTGAAGGACTGCCAGGCAGGTACTGGTGTCCAGCTCTGTTCTGGGACCCATCATTTCCAGTAACTGCTCAGCGAGGGCTTCCATCTGCATCTGTGGCTGTACTGGGGCTGCGGAAGTTGTACAGAAATTGATGTCCCAAACCTCATGGTCGCCCTGAAGGAATGAATGTGGTTGGACAGTATCGCCACCAGGATCCTGAGGGAAAGATTCCTCATTCCAAATGCACTTAACGGTACTAGGGTTGAGAGGTCCAGGAGATGCGTCCATGCCATGTGTGATAGCTTCAGAAAGGCTTGTACATGAGCGCTTGGACATAAGCCGGGAAGGGCCTAGGCGATATGGTCGAACCACTTTGGAGGCTGGCTCTGAATTGAATGTAGGTATGGGATCTGTTAGGCTACAACTTTTGGAGTCTTCGAAATCACATGCAAGTTGTACAGCAGGTGACAAGGTCAACAAGTTATCTACTTGGCTTGTGCATGTGATGTCCCCTGGTGCAAGTGAAATTGAGACATCTGTGAGCTCAGCATGGTCTGCTGCATGGTTGTGTTGGCCTGGCTTCTGCTGCATGTGAATAGAAGGGAGAGCTAGGGATACAACACCACGTTGAGGCTGAAGGACAGATTGCATCCCTGGCTTTTGGATGGAGGGACGCAAAATATTTGCAGAAGATGGATTTTCAGACAGCCTTTGAGGTACTCGCTGCAGCGTTGCTGCTAAAGCTGGAGGTAAAAAAGTTGGTACACTTGAAGAACAGGGAACATCATGAAAATTGTCTGGAAACACTACACTCTCAATAAAACCCAAATTACAATTGCAAGATTCATAGGTATTTTCATCTAAAGCAACAGAAATTAGATGATGTAACGAATAAGCTTCTCTCTTCTCGTGTTTGTCTCTCCTAGCAGACTTTGCCCATAATGCGTCACTATCTGCAGTAGGTATCTTCTCAGCAGGCCACCATCCTCGACAGCGCCTTCTTTCTGTATCGTTGTCGTTTTGACTGACAGGGTCGAGAGCCATCATGAAGTCAGAATGACCTTTTATAAAAATCACTTGGATAACGCCCACACAGTCCAAGGTCCGAGATTCCGAAGGCGTAATGTGTTATGCGAGATGGTCTTGATATGCCGTAATTCATCCACACTTGTGTGCCGATGCATGTCAATGCCTGTCCCTTTCTAGTATCAGCACATTTTAGTTTCAAGCTTACTTTAAATATTAATATAAAAAGAGGTCATGGCTCATAGGTCTATGCGAGATCCAGATGCAGATGGATGGGAGAGGTCTGATATGCCTATTGTCTGTGAGACGTGCCTTGGGCCAAATCCCTTTGTCCGAATGCAGCGCGTAAGTGTGAAGCTCTTGGTCTACAATCGTGGACTGTTGCCTAACTATTCAATGTACTTGCAGATCGAGTTTGGCGGAACATGCCATATTTCAGAACGTCCCTACACTGTCTTTAGGTGGAGACCTGGTAATGAGGCCAGGTGTGTTCCAAGCAAGACTCAGTGCATGCTGAATTTAATCTGAAGTGAAAGGGAGGCAAAACGGATTCTTTTTGAATTGAACTGGGTGATCTAATGACAATTTTTGTCATCATGATACAATTTATCATCCTCCTTTAACATGTTGGCTGGCAGGTACAAAAAGACTGTCATCTGCCAAGAAGTTGCCAAGGCAAAAAACGTTTGCCAGGTAGGAGATCAGGAAATTGCTAACTGTACAAGACATAGCTGCCGCATTTAGGTTTGGGAACAATCATACATGACTTAGGAACAAATTTGTTCTCGCTTCTTATTCTCAAAGTTTCGAGTCTCATGTCATAGATGGCCATACGCATTGCTCTCTGAGCACGTAATCAGACCTCTGGATGACCGGGGATTCTTTGACGTTTTTAATCTACATCTCATATACTCTATCCACTTATCAAATTAAAAAAGAATCGTGCCTGCTATCACGGTTCGATAACTGATACCATTATAACCCTTCCTCGAGACTTCTTGACTTTCCTCCTCTTTTCATTCTTCCTCTAGGTGTGCCTTTTGGATTTGGACTACAGCTTGCCTGTCCAAGTGCGAGACTACGCTCTGGGCCTTGACAATGAGGATGAACCAAGCAGTGCTGTTGGGAAGGAGTTTCAGCTACAGCGCAAAGTGGATGAGGGCAGCTTGGACTCGTCATTTGCACAGCAGAGGCCCAATGATCTGCTTATCAGGCTGCAAAGGAACTCACCCTACTATAAGGTGAGATATGATACTCCTGCTTGGGAGCTTGCCCTGGGATGAAAAGAGATATAGATGAATGAATTGTGCAAATACGAATCTAAAGAAGATTTACATCTTGATTTGTGGACACGTAGCTTTAACCCTTGAGTGATTTAACTTGGACAGAAATCATGTTTTGAGTACATGTTGTGGCTGTGATAATTCATCTCATACTCATCATTATGTCTGCCGTCAAACTGCTAATATCTCTCATCCTTCTATCTCTGTCATGGCACCTTCATCTGCAGCGAAACGAGGCTAAGGTATGCAGCTTCTTTGTCAAGGGGACTTGCAATCGTGGTGCTGAATGCCCTTATCGGCATGAGATGCCTCTGGGTGGTGATCTTGCCAACCAGAACATGAAAGATAGATACTACGGAGTGAATGACCCTGTTGCTAATAAGATGATGAAAAGAGTGTCTGATATGCCAAAGTTGGAACCCCCAGCGGATACATCAATTATGACGTTGTAAGTATCTTCTCTGCTGTAGCCTGCTTGACTCCTCATGAAGAAATCATGACCCCTTTAAGCATGGACATGATAATTGATCAGCATAAATTGATTGTAGGCCTTTCAACCCCTTGTGAAAGGTGTAGAAAAGGGTCATAAAGAAAAAGTGTCATCGCGTAAGTATTGAACTATGATCAGAGGGGAAAGAGAGAAAGTGCATTTTTTGAAGTTAGGTACCAGTATTATGCAAGTGCACACCACGCATCATGTGAGCCCTTCTTATTTTTGGTTGCATGAATCCCCCCCGCCTGTAGGTATGTGGGTGGGCTTCAACCGGATGTTGTGGAAGCAGATATCAGGGATGAGTTCTATTCCTTTGGGGAGATTGCGTCAGTAAGTGTCCAATCTGTAGCTGTAGCTCTGCTGTCGTGTCTTCCATGGAACCTGTTTTGGATGTTGGTCTCAAATCTTTTCATATATTTAGTCTTGAGTCTCACTACTGTAAGGAAGAGTCAGACCTGGGTTTCTAGGAGTCATTTGCACTTGGTAAATGAAACATGGTCTGATGTATCTTCCTTCCAGGTCAGGATCGTTCCCAACAAGATGTGCGCTTTTGTCACCTTCACCACACGGTCTGCTGCAGAGAAGGCAGCAGAAGAGAAGCAGCACACATTGGTACTGAAGGGTCAGCGGTGTCGATTGATGTGGGGTAGGCCTCAGCAGCCCCGGGAAGGAGGTGCAGCAGCTGGGCATGCTTCAGGCAGCATGGCTCCTCCTGCTGAAGTGCAGGCTGCCATGGGTCTAGCAGCGGGAGCAGCAGTAGGCAGCGGCTTGCCTTATGCATCTATGGACCCTCAGGCCATGGGAACCAGAATTCCAGCTGCTGGGGATGCTGGTAAAAGAGGGGGATCAGACGAGCAGGACGATAATGCTGATGCCAGCAGTAAGCGAGTCAGGACTGAAATGGGGACTGGGTATGGCGCTCAAGGGTCTGCTGTTGCTGGTGGGCCGCGTCCCCCGATGCCGCCTGTGTCTTATGGCATGGGTCCTCCTCCTCCCTCACAGCCTAGGATGATGATGCCTCCTCCCTCACAGTTTGGTGTGATGCCCCCTCCTGGTTATCCTGGAATCTTGGCTAATAGAGGGACTGTACCCCCACCTCGCCCCCCTTCCTCTGTCCCACCACCTCAACCACCACCTTCAGTATCATCCTAGCTTTCATTTCACCTGTGCTGAGTGGACCATACGTGAGTAGTCTTACGCTTTGTGCACGGCACATTGAATGTGCATCGAATTTCTGTCTGATTCCCGCATTTAAGATTTTTGTCGTCTGCATTTACAGATGTTTGAGTACGTTTCTTTTATGGTTCCAAGGTTTAAAAGATTCTCAGACGTTCTGTGTAAGTGAAAATACACACACAAATAAATTCTGAATTATTACTGTGTTGAACACAAATGCATTTCTAGTCCACGAACACCTCTCGCACCGCTGTTGAGTATCATGTAAAATTTTGGTCAATATGAATAATGGTGCGTTGCACACAAAAATGACTTCTATGAATTGGTCATGCTTAGTAACTGCTTGACCACTTCAACAATCTCAGCTCCTTATATCTCTTCAGGTAAGACTCAAGCATCAGCTGGAGTCTGCCTAGATCCTAACTGATTATATGGACTCTATACACATTGACAGAAAAAAACTTTAATATGAGTCGCAAACAGAAGCCATGATATCAGCCTGACCTACTTGATCACAAGCAATGCTAGATCTCTGTTGCAACTTCGGACACAACAGTTATTCACTGTCCCCTCCACCTGTAACTAGAGGTGCGGTAACCAAACCCACAGATGAAAAAGTTGCATCCTGAAGAAGATTCCTAAGCTCCCTCATCATTTGGTAGTCCCCTGAATCCCTAGCCCACCTCAACAAGCAGGATGGCAGCTTGATAAGTAGTGGCTGTTTCACCACAGCCACTGATAACGTCAGCTTCATCCTCTCCACAGCATGTTCATTGCTGGCTGTAGCAGGAAGCTGTTGTGTTGATGCATGAGGAGTGGTGGATCCACCACCCTGTGTCCACTCTGCAGCCACCACATGAGGAGTGGTGGATCCACCACCCTGTGTCCACTCTGCAGCCACCACACTACCTCCTAATGTTTCACACATAATGCCTCCTACTGTTTCACACATACTGCTTTTGCTGTCATTCACATGTGCCCGGCAAGCTGCTTGCAAAGGTTGAGACATGGGACCTGCCTGGGCCTCAAACAAGGCCTGAAGTGCTGTACTTGTACTGCCAGGTATCCTCCTCACGTCTTGCTGATAAGGATACATGCCATGACCAGAAGGCCTCTGAAGGTACAGCGTGTGAAGTCTGAAAAGGTGGAGGCACATCCTGGCAGTGCATCTCCCATTGTTAAACCATTGTTTGATCCAATCAAGAAAACGAGGAGTCCTCACTGAACCTTCCAGACTTGATGAATCTGACAATGAAGCACACAAGGACTCTCCTGCTCCTTCGTGTGTTTTGGTATCCTCTGTACTTTGAGGGCAGGGCACTGCTGCAGTGGCCATGTCACCATCCCATAACAAGGAGGCAAGAACAAGATCAACAGAAGAAACACCATCTGCTGATGTGGTACTGGTGGAGGTTAGTGTACCGCTGTGTGACAATGTGCTGAGATGATGGCATAAGTTGTTTTCAGCTTCCAACAGGTCTAACTGTCCACATAGGATGCGTGTGTGTATCTGTTGTGCAATCATGACCTCAGGAGACGTTTGAGATATTGAGGCTGCAGAGAGATTCAGCTCATCTTGATTCAGGCAAGGAGAGGGAGATACATAGCAGAGAGGTACAGTATTATGGGAAGTGAATGATGTGACTCCTGATACGCCAGCAGCTGCTTCAAATGACGCAGCCAGACGCATTTTATTGGCGATCCTCTCAGCAGCTTCTAACAAGTGTGGCTGAAACAGAAGTCGCTGCACCTCAGTAGGAACCTACGGAACCAAAAGGAGGAAGATGGAATTGTGGTTTACAACTGCACTCATGGGCATCGCTTCTCATCAACATAGAGGAGACAAAGCTTCAGAGGACTGTTTCAGAGTGTTTCCCAAGCATGGTGAAAGAATTCCTCATCTCCAAAAGACTCGAACCTGAGTTTTGAGTTGTGAACAACTCAAACCATACTCAGGAGCTTTTTCCTTAATTGTTTGGAAGAACTGAATCTTTTCACAATGAAAGAAAAGCATGGGCCTTTCACTTCCTTTAGCTGAGAAGTCATGAATCGTTACTCACATTGATGCAATTACCTGCTCTTTGAGTCTGGTGCCACAAGCTGACATAACAGCCCTCTCCACCAAACTGATAGCAGCCTCCAGCACAGGCTTGGGAAGGGATGAGGGTAGTAGAGCATGGAGGGCCTAGGGCAATCACATAACGATGAGAATGTGATAAAGACCCAGGGCCCTATAATACAGTCTTCCTCCAGTGCCAGGACTGTACTAAATCTGGCCATGTACTAGATCTGGCCATGACTAGATCAACAGGGGCAATGCTTATCTATAGCTAAATCTACTTGTATATCTACTTTTTATGTACTCCCCATGATCAACTGGTACCTGTGCAGCATGTTTCTCCACAGCTGTCTTGCAAACCACTGCTGCTGCAGCCCACACTTCTCTTGTGACTGTCTTCACAGCAGCCTTAGCACACTCTGACACAGCCTCCCTGGTACACAAGCATTCCTCTCCTGATAGATTAGGTAGGGAGGCCAAGCGCAGACTGAGGGCCAGGGACAGCTTTGAAATGTATCAAGATCAGGAATCAAGCTAGCACGCCCGCAGTCACTCAAGGGACAGCTTTGAAACGTATGACTCTTAAGTGTTTTAGCACTGCCAAAAGAAGACTAGGCATGTGGTACTGCTAGAAGAAGACTAGGCATGTGGTACTGCTGACTAGGCATGTGGTACTGCTAGAAGAAGAGGCTCGTGGAAGTTTTGTAAAAAAATTAACCTTACAATAAATGCAGGCAGGCAACAACTTGCATCAACGCATTTAGACATGACTTGAACTGTCAGCACCACAGAAAAGACAACAGCACAAACTGACATGTAGCAAGTGTCAAGGCTATACAGCAATAAACTGTAAAATAAATAGCAGATTAGCAAGGGCACTTGAATGATATAGCACAACATACCTTCCACGGATGCACCATGTTCCGTGTCCCTCTGAGCCTTGATGATCTGTACTGCTTGACCTGGAAGCTTGTCAGTAGCTGCCCTAGCAAGTGACCTCAATGTCTCACTCACAGCATCTCCGTATGCATTTGCAGCCAGGCACTCGACCGCAAAAGAGCAAACCTCCCTGAGCTTCACTGGCATCTCATCTGTTGAGTACTGTGCAAGAAGGCTGTGCTGCAGTCTGAGCAGCGCATCTGGGGCAGGTGCAGGGGTAGGAGCAGTAGCAGGGGCAGGAGCAGAGGCAGAGGCAACAGGTGCAGAGGCAGGAGCCGTGGGTCCAAGAGCAGCAGCAGTAGGCTGCAAAGTTGGACCTGGCTCCTCAGTAAGTAAACCGATGCAAAGAGGTGCTGATTCATCATCCTCACACTCAGGGCAAGGATTGGGAGCTTGCAGTACCTCCTTCACAGCTCCTACTGCTGGAGAGGGTCCAGGATAGTCCAAGAGCAGCTTCAGTGCTTCTGGCAGCTCGTCCTCTTGTGTCCAATTGTCCGCAGCCCCATTTGCACCTATCCCCCCAGTGGCCTGGCCCAGCCGCCGGTTAGCTGCAGATGAGGGTCCACTGATAGGCACCGCCACCAGTTTTCTGGGCTGCTTCACAGCTTGCATCGCTGAGGTACTTGAAGCAGCACCACCACTCATGAAACCATCTAAAGGCTCCAAAGTTACATGGCTGCTAGTGCACTCGGCATAGACACGGTCAACCCGCCCAGCAGCAGCAGCAGCAGAGGTTTCCAGCTCACGACATGCATCAGCAAGCTCCGGGCAGCACAGCTCCAGCAGCCTGGTGTCCACATGGAGCCTACAGCTGCTACTGCTGCTGCTGCTGCTACTTGTCAGAGCATAGTGTCCAGGGTGACTGCCAGCCATTGCAGTACCTGCCTCACAGATTGTCTCATGCACGCTTATCTCCCGCAGGCCATTGCCCTGCTCTTCTTGCTCAGTCCTCCCTGCCGCCGAGCCTCCTACTTCTTTAACAGAGGAGAATCCTTTCCAATTCCCTACCACTGCAGCTTCATCCATTAAGCCCACGTTCTTCAGAGTGCCTCTTTCTACAAAAAACCATAAAGGCATTAGCCTCTCCATTATGTCTTGTAGGACACCAAATGCACATGCCCCTGCAAGAGTATTCAGCTGGGTAGGTTTTGGCTCCGTGACCTCCTCCAAACCATGACGGCTAGCTACAGCGTTTTCTTGCCTTTTGCTCCCCAGTGTTGACTGTGACTGCAGTTTCCCAATATGCCTGGCAGAAAGGCAAATGCCTCTAGACTGGAAAAGATGGTTCCTGAGATGAGACAGAGTCGTCACGATTTTCTTGAGTGGGTGCACCCCTAGGCTTATACTGATGTTGTAAATATGAGCCCCAGTGCTGTCACTCCAGACCAGTGGTAGGAGCCAGAGGTAGCTGCGTATGAGAGGAAGGAGAAGAGGCAGCAACAGTCCATCACAGCCCAAGCCTGCCATCACCAGCGTCTCAATATCCAATGCACCTAGCTGTGATAATGAAGAGGAGTAGGCTGAGGTATCGACTGCCTGGCTCAGCAGTGCAGCTACTCGGCAGCATCGTAGCTGCTCTGGCTGGCAGTTGGCTTCTCCAACATTGATGGGCTGGCCTGAATGTGCTTGGTCAAGATTGGCATGGGCTTCATGGGCGCTGACACCAGGCAGCATAGATGGCTCATACATTGTTGCCCTCCCAGATGGCTCATACATTGTTGCCCTCCCAGATGCCGTCAGTGCACCTGGGGCTGCTTCCTTTAAAGAGCTGGCGGCAGCGCCTTGTACCGCATTCATCACATCATTACTTCTCATTTGCAGCAGGAGTATTTGTACAGTGGCTGCTGCAAATGAGAAGTAACCGAGGTACAGTCCAATAACTGATATCATGATGGCCTTATCACCTACTTGCACGTTCAGGGGTAAAGTGAAACAGGATGAGGCTTTACTTCCACCTTCTTTGCTTGGTACTAAGACTGAAGAAGTTTCTGCAGCATGTGACTGATGACTTGGGTGGGATGTGTCACTTTTAGCCATGGGAGTGAGTTGTGGGGTCAGTGATGCAAACACTTTCCGCAGCCTGATTGAGAGGGCTGACGACAAGGCAGTGCTGAGGGAACGGCTGTCAGACAATTCAAGCAGCAACACAAATGGCCGCTGCTCAGCAGGGAACTCCTGTGACATGAGGCAACAGTCAATGTACTGGACAAGTGTACACTTGACAGTTTTATTCAAAGACACAACCTAAAAGAGGGGATGGGAATTTACATAATGGCCACCCGATGCTTTGATTCATCCATTCACACCTGAAGCACTTCTAATGTGTGTGCAAACTTCTCTGAGGCAGCATACGTTTCTTTTGAGCTGGAGCTGTTGCCTGCAACTGAGACCACTGTAGCAGGTTCTTCTGCAGTAGCAAGCGACAACATCCCTGCTACTGCCTGCCTAGGTTGAGTCTGCCCTGAGGGGGCAGTCATTTGATTTGAGTCGCCCAGTTTGGGCGAAATGGAAACTACATTCATGTCACTAGTGGTGCAGAAAGGTGTGGAACGATGCCTGCTAGTGGGCTTGCCTGATCCCACTCCAGAACCAGGGCCTGTCACTCCCAACTGCTGAGCATGTCCTGCTACATTGCCAGCTGCAGAGCGTCCTGAGGACTGGCAGTAGTTGGGTTATAAGAAACCAGTCAGCATCCTAGAGTTTAGGAAAGTCAAGCCAACCTCTTGAGCATGTGCAAAGTTTCATCGATAGAGGGGAGGCAAAGGCTTTCATGTCTAATATTTGCAAATGCAATGCGTCGTGTCAAAAGACTACTTAAGCTATTAGCAATACATGAAGTGCTGATAGCCAGCCCTACTTGCTGCTGCATTCTTTGGTTAAGGCGCTGGAGCTTGTGCGGGTTCATTTGGGCCAGCTGGGCTACATGCTGGTTGTCCATAAGTAGTACCTCCCCTACACACACATTTTTTGACAGAGACACACGATTCAAAATACTTTTCAGCATAGAGATCATGGATCCTATGTTTGTCACATAACCTGCATGGTTAATGGTAATGAAGCAATAAGGAAAAAAATATGTTTCAGTCCTCTTCTGGACTGAAACATCATAAATCACGAACTTTGCCAGCAGGCAGGAAAATTTCACAAACTGCCACATACAACAAACTGCCACAAATTTAATTGGGTACTCATCTCTAAGTTTTGAAAAACATTTCATCATGAGTAGGAAGAGGAAGCATGCCTTCCCAGCTAAGGGCGCAAATAAAATACTGGAGACAAATTGCAAGCTTACAGTTAAACATTTCTGTGTTTTACAACCAGCGCTGTGGGACATAGACAAAATATGTGTATAAGATACCTGTCACAGCTGCTTGAATTATGCAAGTAGTCAGCAGCTCAGCTATGAAAAGGAGGTTGCCAGGATGCATCTCGGAAAGCAGAACTGCAATTTTCAGCCTGAGAGAAAGCATTGAGTCCATGAAAACAGACACAAGGTGTGCCCTGCTTGAGAGATTGACACCACTAGATACCCCTCGTCCTGCAGAGGTCGAGTGCTGAATTCCCTGACAAGCATTGCTGCCTCCATTCATGCTAAGACCTCGCCTGACATCCTACAGAGTAGCCCAGTAGGACGAGAAGAAGAAGTGAGAGGGCTCAACCGCTTTAGTTTTGATCTAAAATCATGATTCCATGAGAGGTCATGAAGGTCATGTAAAGTGTATCAGGTCAAATGGTATATATTCCCTAGGTAAGGAACATGAATATGATGTACATACGATGTACATATGTGTCAACAGACATTTACAACCACATTGGGTTTTCAGCAATATATTTTGTTAGGCACAGTGCAGGAGATTGATAGCACATTGCATCCAGCCATGATCTCATCAGCTCTCACACCTGATTAGCACTCTGTTCACTGTGTGTTACTCAGCACATGAAATAATGTAGGTATGCTGAGTATGG
The DNA here is from genome assembly GCA_002335675.1 of Chlamydomonas eustigma. Taxonomy (NCBI): domain Eukaryota; kingdom Viridiplantae; phylum Chlorophyta; class Chlorophyceae; order Chlamydomonadales; family Chlamydomonadaceae; genus Chlamydomonas; species Chlamydomonas eustigma. The sequence goes on along the minus strand of BEGY01000023.1, from coordinate 440,133 downwards.
TAGCTCACCTGGATCAGCTGATTCATGTCAGGGCCAGCACATTGCAACAGTGCTTGAAAGAAAGCACTGGCCTCCCTGATGAACGTGAACACCAAGTCTCTGCAGCGCTCTCTGTTGCTGACTAAGCGCGGTGGCTCCCCAAGAGCTGCCTTGAGGGGACCTACCATCAAGAGCTGCTGCTGAGGACCTGCAGTAGTAGCAGTAGTAGCAGTAGTAGCAGTAGTGGTAGTAGTGGCAGTAGTAGCAGTAGTAGCAGTAGTGTTGGTTAAGCGGGTTCTGGAGCGACAACAGCTGTTTGTCATTACAGTGTACAGCTGGAGACATTATATGGACAGCAGCAGATTCAAGTTACAAGGGAACATGTGGCCAAGGGGGGGGGGGGGGGGTAAATGCAGGGCTAAGATGGGTTAATACATAGCCTTAAGGCAAAAACACTGCTTCTTGTCACAGCAAGATTATTTGGCATGGGAAGAATGGAGAACAGCACGCATGAAACCATGCTGTTTCACACATGTTTCTGACTGCATGATCATCATCACTGACCTCCTGAGATTGAAGCAGTTTTTAAAGAGTCTGCTCCAGTCCCTGAAGGATCATTGTTTAAATACCCTCCAGGCGCAACAAGATGCATCCTTTTAATGGGTTTCTTATCACGGGCCTCCAGTACTGCCTTTAAAAGCTTTGTCAGGCCAGGGCATAGTCTCCTAACACGAGCCTGACCCAGAAGCAGCTGGGCTATTCTGTCGCCTAGTCCTGACACCAGGTGTGGATGAAGCTCAAGAACCCAGCATGCAAATGAAGCAGCAGCAGCCCCTGTCCAGCTGGCACTGGTAGTGCCAAGTAGCCCACAGTCTACTTTGCTGCCTGAATTCAGTTGCGTGGGTGCTGATGGTATACTTTGACTAGACGATATGAGGCTACCCTGCAAGGCCTTGTCGTCACTACATAAGCTCACAAGGGCAAAGACATCAGCCAATTGAACGCAACTGGGCTCAGCAGCAGCTCTTGTAGCAGCTACTTGCTCTTCGCACATGACCCCTTTTGCTGGGTCTACCTCCTCTCCTGGAGTGTCAGGGAGAGATATGGCCCTGAAGAGAAGCGATAAGCATTGCTGGAAGCTGGGAAGAAGGTGACAATGGTCCCCTTGTTGGAATGAGTCAGCACAGGCTCTCTCACTAACTAGTGTCTCTAGGCTGAGAGCCGGCATGGTTGAAAGGATTGAGCCATACACATCTGCGAGCCTGTGCAATGCCTTATGAGAAGTGGGAACCTTCATTGATGTGGCACTCAATTCTGATAAGAGCTCTAATTCTCCAGCTGCTGCCTTAAGTTTGTCACTGAGCTCTGCGTCTAAGGCTGAGTCAGGGAGTGAATGCATGGTAGTATAAGGCGCATCAGCAACAGCTGTCAGTTGTGTAGAGCTAAGGGCAGCAACTGAGATTCCCTCCATAGAGGCTTGAGTGGCTGAGGATTGATCTGTTGTTACAGGACGAACCACTTGTCTTACTAGATCGGTCTCCATCTTACAGGACAAATTTTGGGAGCTTGACGGACTTTGAGCATGATACAGACCTGCGTCTGCAATTGCCAAGGTGCTGTTAGGCAGTTGTGAGCTTTCAAACCATGCAATAGCAATAGGGGAGGCTGCATTACAGTGAGCAAGCACCAGTCCAGAGGAGGAGGATAATTGTGGGGATGCTTCATTCACACCTGGGCGGCTTGGAGGTGTGGGGATGTTTGGGGTGAATAGAGTGCGAGGAGTTGCCTCGGAGCGTACCCAGGGGGAGGGCACTGCAGTCCTCCCTGTGGCCGAGGAATATGCAGCACTTGCAGGGGCGGAATTAGAAGCGGAGACTGTACCTCTTTTTGAAGATTTGGAGTCCCTGGTCTTTGCTGATGACAGGGCAGGCCAGGATACCTCGTCCGTACCTGGAGCAGGTCTAATGAAGGGAGCAGGTGTGGACGCAGGTGTGGATACAGGTGTGGCGCTGCCCCCTTTTCCGTCTAATGGGTTCACTGGCTTAGGCTGAATTCTACGAGGTTTCAATGGCCAGCCTCTTGCGTCGTCCTCATCTTTAATCATGGCTTGAGAAGCAGTACTGAGCGGACCACTGCCTTCTTTGAATCCACTGGCTGGACCGGAGTTGCTGATTATAGGAGATGACCCGGAAAATCTGGCATCCAGGGCAAGCTGTTTCTCCAATTGCCGACGTTGCCGCTGCTGCTGCCTGTTCGCAGAAGAGCCTTGAGCTGTTGTGCCCATGTCTGATAGAGGCTGATAAGGGCCCCCAGAGATCATCCCCTTGGTTGAATTCAGAGAAGACGGGGTGATTAAAAGGTTTGGGGATTTGGCAGAGCTGGGTGTGATATCATCACGTGTTGAAGAGCTCATGTGAACATTTTGGGCGCTCTTGATGCTCAAGTTAGAACCTGCAACAACCTCCTGCTGTACCTCCTACGCAGGGAGGAAATACTGAGTCTAAAAACTGGGATTAAGAATCATTCCAGGCATGTGTTTAATCATAAATGAACTACCTATAAGGTCCTACTACCTGCACTTGTGGGTGGAGTCTCTCTTGCTCCGAGATCTGATGCACATTGGCTGACTTCTCTGGATGAGTAAACTTGGTGGCATCTCTAAAAGCCTCTTGCAACTTCTGATTCACTAAATGTATGATCTTCAGAGTTACTTCAACGGGACTACACTTATCTAGGAGGGAGGAGACAGACCGGACATTCTCCACATGTGTTGCATCATACTTTTGGAGCCAGCGCACGAAATTACTGAACACGGCATCGTCCTTGAGAATCGATGACAATGCGATATCGAAATCCATGCACTAAAAATACTATTTTATGTCATAGAAGAAGAGCTGTGCAAGATATGAAGGCGACGATCAAGTCATTCAAATATGAAATGTGATTTACGTGTGAGAGGTGTGGATTAGTGTGTCCAGTAATATTGGTTCATCGGAGGGCAGGAAAAACCTGAATGAAAGTGGATGTTGAGCAATAAAATATACAAGTTATCAAACTACAGCACTCCTTTTACACTCTACGGCGGAAGAACATACAGGCATTCAGTAAAAGCCTGTTATTCTCGCCCTTCGAAGCGTAAAGACCGAATCTGGGATAATTTAGATGGCGTGGACGTATTGCCAGCTAGCGTTGAGCCCCCCGAGTCAACAGATGCAGTGATAAATTCCAGGACATTGGATGAATTCTCTATGGAACATGATGGCCATACTGAGACAAAAATAACAACTGGTAATGCTCCTTCAGTTCAACGTGTATCCCATGGTGCCTTGAGTTTTGATACAACCTGCATCCTCACAGACAATAAGGACCTTGCCCCCTCATGGAGGCTGAAGTTAGCCAGCAGCGGTATCCTGGATGAAGACTCACGAAGTCCTTCTGATACGGCCTTTGAATCAGAGGCTCTTGGGTCTGAGCTCAGTGGTAAAGATCTGGAACCATCCATTTTCTCCAAAAGTCAAGATCCTGCTGGGTCCATCCAAGATTTCAGCAACACGTCAGCATACTGGCAAGAATGGGGGCAAAGAGATGGCCTCCATGACTGGGGAGACACCTGGAATGGTGCTGCTTCTCCTTCACTGGTTTCTGGAGCGCCCGTGCAGGGCCAATGGTCTCCTGATCCACAATTGAGACCTGAAGGACAGGAAGCTTTCATAAACAGGGAGGCAGCTTCAAAGTGGGTCCAAGAGAGTAGTCAAGCTACTAATCCTAGCTTTAAAACCTATGCAGAAGATGAAACTGGCAGCACGAATGGAAGAAGGGGCACAAGTGCTGAGGAGGGGCCAAGAGGGGAGGCTGAGCCATTTGCGGAACCAGGCGTCAGTGGCAGGTGGCAATCTGGTCAAAATATGCCATATCAACCTTCGGATATTGCTCTTCTAAGCACCAGAGACATGGTGCGAAAAATAGCTGAATTAGGTGTTAGCACCCATGTTGTGTATTAGGTGTTCGCACCCATGTTGTGTATTGGGTGTTCGCACCCATGTTGTGTGTAAGGTGTTAGCACCCATGTTGTGTATTAGGTGTTAGCACCCATGTTGTGTATTAGGTGTTAGCACCCATGTTGTGTATTAGGTGTTAGCACCCATGTTGTGTATTAGGTGTTAGCACCCATGTTGTGTATTAGGTGTTAGCACCCATGTTGTGTATTAGGTGTTCGCACCCATGTTGTGTGTAAGGTGTTAGCACCCATGTTGTGTATTAGGTGTTAGCACCCATGTTGTGTATTAGGTGTTAGCACCCATGTTGTGTATTAGGTGTTCGCACCCATGTTGTGTATTAGGTGTTAGCACCCATGTTGTGTATTAGGTATTAGCACCCATGTTGTGTATTAGGGTTATATCAACTGAGCGATCCACAGGGAGTGATGGATCCTATTTAGCATCTACAATGCTCTGTCTGCATGGATAAGAAAGAGACCTACAACAATTGGAAAATTTACGAAGCTCAATTTGCGTCTTTACTCATCGCTCATGCTCCCTCCCTTATGGATAATGATTCCTCAGGAGCGATTGCTTCCTCTAGCCCCCACTGGACGTCAAGCAGACTTCTATCAACCCAAATCTCTGCAGGAGTAAGTCCACACTTCATGCAAATACCATGCCTGAAATGATTCATACCTTCATCTCAACCAGCAGTACTGGCTAATAAAACTGCCAGATGGAACAATCATGCTTGAATCTTCAGCCTGTATGACTCCTTCACAAGTGCTGACTCATCTTCAGCCTGTATGACTCCTTCACAAGTGCTGACTCACCATGATGAATTAGGCTTGCATGCATGTCTCACTGGTCATGTCATCTCTGCGTTTGAGAGACGTCCTGAAAGTCGATTCTATGCAAACGTTGGTTACAGACGGATTGTGGTTCTGTTGGGTTCGCTGGGTGCAACAGTAGTACTTTCCAAGGCAGCAGTGTTAGCTGGGCCTGCCCTCATGTACCCGCTGTGGAGCCCCTGGATCAGAGCAGGTGAGCTGTTACGACAGGGCCTGCCACAGTCTTTGTATGCTGCACTTCAAACTGTTATGAAATGTATGGATTTTGCGTAAGCCTGGAGGGCAGTGCTGCTCATCGCGAGATGAGTGTTTTACGACATCCCTTCCAAATTAACATTCTTAAGGAAAACATTGCCGACTTTATAAATCCAGGTTGGCGTAACCTAGAACTTTACGCCCGTCAGTTCCAATACATAGGATTATGGAGGGCTCAGGTGAGGACGGAATCAGCTTCTAGCATGTCAGTTTTTTGAGTAACAAGGAAGGCTTATGACATTATGATCATCAAGGTCTCTGCTACAAAGAACATTTGACGCCATCAACAGCCATTGGATCTCCTGTGTCTCTTTCATTTTGAATGGAATCAGCTTTTTATGTACATGGCTATTTGATTGAGACGCAGGTGATAACAGTGGAAGTAACTGGCTTAGGATGGTTCCAGACCTCACCAGGTAAATGCTGTGTATTGAAAAGAGTAGGTAGTCATTCAAAACTTTGTGTTCCTCTCTCTCTCATGTGATAAAAATGCTACTCTCTGACAAAAAGAGATATTGGAAAAGGTGCTTTCAGAGTGCACTATAACTTCCACACAAAATTCAGGGTTGTAGGGTTTAGGGTGCATGTGAATTGAGGTATTTCGGATTATTGTTCACAATTGTTTACCAGGGATGGCAAATGGGCCCAATGTAAGGCTAGTGATTGGGGACGGATGGGAGGGAGGGGCGAGAGTGCAGTTGGACTTCCCTTATCAGCAGGGTGTTGAGATGCTACAAAAGGGTGAAGCTGCAGAGCTCATTGTGCTAGGCAGAGATAACCGTTTCGAAACTTTCAAGGTGTGTTCTGTTTGTGTTAAGATCAACAAATATTACAGGCTTTGTTTTGTGAGGTGCAATGTTGCTGGACATAGTAACGAGGGAGAATCTGTTCTTCTTTGCTTTCTCATGTCAATGTGCAATGTCAACCCTAGGTAATGCCTTTTTCTGTAAAACTGAGGAAATTCATACTTATGTTGCAAAGGTTGTTCGAGAGCTCTACCTCCCAGAATCTGGTTTATGGCTGGCTGAGTACCCATTTGTAGATCGGAACATGTTTTTGGACATGAGCCTTGCAATTGAGAGAGACAGGCAGCGTGATGCCGAGGCAACAAGGGAAAGTAACGCGCAGTGGAGTGGAGATAATAATGTATATGTATCAAACTACGAACCTGGATGGGATTATGGTGTGCAGCCTAGTACCTCAGTCCAGAAAGAGGATCATTACTGAAGTCAAGTTCAGTCACTTGGCTTTATTTATGAAGTGTAGACAAGTACTTCTCACTTTTACTACATTGTCTTCATTCTTTTCCGAAGACACCAATAGGCTTTACTACTGAAAAAATAACAACCAATCACAACGGTGTATCTCAACCTCAACCATTTTCACCAAGGTCAGGTGCGGCTCCTGCAGTGCCCATTACGAGCTACGACGACGCTGCAGCCTGTGTGTCTGTAGCTACCTCTTCTAGTTGGTTGAATAAGGCGGACCAATCTGAGGGTCGTTCCCCTGGCCCAGCTGAGAGTACCTAAATAGTGGAGGAGGAACAAGTAGCACGGAATCAAGGAGTAGCGTTCCATTCAGGGACATGCAGCACATCAAACTAGAATGCAAAGCGCGTCAAATTGTTTAACATTTCTGCAACTTGGCAAGCACATACACTTTAGACATGAATTCAGGTAAGAGAGGACACTAGTAACAGGGATTCCAGCAGATTTCTAGGTGCACAGTATGAGGATCCACTTACAGAAAAGACTCGGCCCTGCGCTGGTGGTCTCCTGAGAGTTGCTACTATCACAGCAGCTAGGTCTTCACATGAGATTGTCGACACAGATGCTGGCATTGTGAAGGGATCAGCACAAGGAAATAAGTTCAGGCATCTCACACTTGTAATTCATTTGTGAGATGCTTTTAACCCAAAGCAAAAGACGTTGAAAATTGATGTTGAAAATTGAGGTCCATGCTCTTGAAGAAGCATGGTACCTTCGTGTAAATATGTTCAGGTCAGCAAGGTATGTGTTGGCCTGATCGCATACCTTGCTGAATCTGGTTTCATAATTGGATCTTTAAGAGATTGAACACATGAGCTTTGAGAAGATCACAACCCACCTTGAGTTGGACTGTAAGTGCTTCTTACCTTTGGATGCACTAGCAGCTGCTGTTGGTTGTGAGAATTCAATGCTCTTCACCCCTCCTGGAGATTGCTGGATGGAGGCTGATCTCACAATGCTATATGGGACGCCACACTTCTTGACAATATCCTCTCGTGTGGAGTCACTCAATGTACTCTCCTGTTGAGGGACAACAGATGCAGTGCTTTGGTTCAGATGTTGTATGCAGTCCATAA
>BEGY01000023.1:396394-432320 GCA_002335675.1 Chlamydomonas eustigma | reverse complement strand
CCATAGAGCTGTTAACTAGTAGATGTTGTATGTAGTCCATAATAGCTGTTAACTAGTAGATGTTGTATGTAGTCCATAATAGCTGTTAACTAGTAGATGTTGTATGTAGTCCATAATAGCTGTTAACTAGTAGATGTTGTATGTAGTCCATAATAGCTGTTAACTAGTAGATGTTGTATGTAGTCCATAGTAGCTGTTAATTAGTAGATGTTGTATGTAGTCCATAGTAGCTGTTAACTAGTAGATGTTGTATGTAGTCCATAATAGCTGTTAACTAGTAGATGTTGTATGTAGTCCATAATAGCTGTTAACTAGTAGATGTTGTATGTAGTCCATAGTAGCTGTTAACTCTCCTGTCTCCTCTACTCACCTCGCTGCTTTGGAACATGCCACCCAGAAGGCCGCCAGGGCTTCCCATACCTGTAAAAGCACAATGACCCTTCAAATAAAAAAGCATTATCTTAACATGCTACTCCTGCACTATAAAATCCACTTCATAATAGGACTCTAAAAAAATATTCAGAACCTTCATACGAGTGCTTTCACATATTTCCACACATTCTGCATGTAGTGGAAGGAACAGATGTAGTTCATGTATTAGCGTCTGCGCCAGCAATGAGTCCTTCCAGCAAATGCTCGAGAGGACTCATTGCTGTCATGAACCTTTTCCACAGCACATTGTCAAGCATGGTGGAGTGCACATATGTCAGGTAGACTAGTTATGACGAATACCTGCTCTGGACAAAAGAACAACATGTGCCAACCCAGCACTCCTAACAACCTGTGATCATGATGGCAGAATTGATTTAACAAGATATTTAAAAGAGCTGTTTCTTTTACACGCAAAATGCAATGCTCTGAGATATGCTAATGCAGCAGAAACAGAATGATGAATGTACAAGAGGTTGTAAATCAGACGTATTGCGGTTTAGGGTTAAGGAAGGACACACCACTATTTTCTCTCAGCTTCTGACCTCAGGAAGTGCACCCAGTTTCCCAACAGCTACTACAGATCCTGTCCCTCTCAGCGCTTTCCTCAACTCAGCTGCATTTCCTATGTCCACAGCGACAGGGATAACGTATGGACCATAAGCTGTCTTGGCTTTAACAGGATCCTTCACAAGCACCTTCACTTCAGCTCTAGTGAATGGAGAAGGCAGCAGATAAGCAGGGAAGACTGAAAACTGTATCCTTATAAAATGAAGCATCCACTTCATAAACCATAAAACAGCATGAAAAACTCATGTCAGACCTTGCCTGTGTGTGCATGCATGTCACAGAGCTGTCCTTCAGCACCGTGAAACATGTGGGAAAATGAATATTCTAAGGTCACTTTCATAACTTCTACGAAAGATAAGAAAATGATTTGAACTTCAAGTGTAGCTCTTATGTCTGTAAGTCATATTAAGATTTCAGAATGTGATTGTCATACAATTTGCTGTGAGGTGTGATTCGCTTATTAGCATTTGACAGATCACACTAGATCCAACTTACCTTGAATCAAAACAGGCCTGCCAATTCTATGGAGCCTGTCATTCAGCTGATGACCAAACCAGAAAGTTCATTCCCTGTTTCAGCAACCTAGACCCTTACCTCGCTAAGATGAGCTGTAATACTACTTGCTCCCCTAGAGCGCCCTCAGCATCAGTGACTAATATTGCTGACCCTCCACCTTCATCTTCATCTTCATCTTGTTCAGCCTAAACCAGGCCAATCATTAGAAAACCAATTGCATATTGACCCAGGAGTTTAAGCAGCAGGAGGACCACACATGCCGAGGTGAGAGGTCACATGAGCAAGACTCGCCTTTCTCCTTTTCCTCTCTTCTCTCTCAGCCTGCCGTTCATTTTCACCGTACCATCTTCGCAACTTTCGGCCAGCTTGCATGAAATCTAAGAGGTCGTCGCCAAATTTGCCATCTTTGTTATGTGCTATCATTTTTCGCTGCATCGGCTTTAGTTTCAGTTGATGGGGCCCCCGATAAACACATTCTTTACACATCGGGCGTTGTTCTTTCAGCCGATTCGAGTAACCTTTGCTAAGTGAATGCATGTTAATTTTTAGAGTTAAAGCAATATAAATTATTATGGTTGCTTCTTCTCATGACTCCATACTGAGAATCATTTGTGAGGGTTATAAATCTACGTTACCGTCAGTTTGATTTAGGTACCTTTTAACAATTGATGAATTGAGTTTTATCGCGGGCAAAACATGCTATGAGTGTCTGAGATAATTGATTTAGTGTTACGGCATGCTAGACTTCAGTTTCAGGACATGAATTCAAACATGCACTTCGAAGATGATCATTCCGAGGACGTGGAACTGTTTGTCAGTGGAAGACTCTGCCTTTTTGGAGAGCATTCAGGTTTGTGCAGTACCTCGCAGATCAACGCATGCTGAACACATTTTTAGATAACCTATTCTTCCTCCTCTCAAAGATTGGGCTGGAGAGTACAGATTGTGAGTTTACACTTTTAAAAGCACTAGAATTCTGTTGTAATTCAAATCATAGCTTATGGAACATTCTCGCATGTAAAGTTATTGAGGATCTTCATGTTGATACTCTGTATGTACACGTGCAGTAAGACCCAGAAACCAGCCGTCTGTCTACAATAATTTCATGATCTGCAGACACAATCCTGAGATACCTACGGGAAAGACACTGGTGGTAGGCACGCAAGAGGGCCTTTACGCAAGGGCAAATAGGGATCTGGAGAAGAAGGTACATCCACCGTGTAATGGCTATGAAATAAGTTAGAATGTATGAAATAATGTACAGAGTCTGCATCATGTTGTTCTCAGAGCACAGAAACTGAGCAACGCCTGTAACATCTATTCCTTTATTACATCCTTAAGAGATTTCTTGTGCTGAATATCCAAAACTTTGGACACAGTTCTGTTTTTTTTAAACTTAAATCTCTGATATTTCTCTCTAAAAATTAACGTTCCATTTGCGTTTTTATTTTTTTTAATTTTCACCAACTGAATGAGCTGGGCAAGAATTGTGAGCTCTCACTATGACAGGTTTTAGCCTTCACGTCAATAACCCACGATGGGGAGATCCAAGGGACCAAACAATTCCCCCTGGAAGAGGCAGCCTTGCTAGCAGGTTAGGAAGCAATAGACTCCTCTGCTGTTACTGTTTACTTATTAACATCCTAATCATCTTTTAAAGCAGGCTTCATCCGTATTAATTTTGTATCCTGTAAGATACCAGCTGTGTGCCATATTGACAATGTACATTTTCTTGAGTTTACATTTCCACTGATTATTACCCAATCTAAAATCTTCTACATCCATGCCCCACCCTAATCTTAAATATCCATGCCCCACCACCTGCTTACACGTGTTTGTTGGTATGAGATGTGCTTGCACTGGGAGTCCAATATTCCTACACAGCTTTGCTCATGAGCAGGTAGTGCATTATTGTTTGCAATTCATGTTCTGGCTAGGTTAAATTCATCATCATACTCACTACTACACCTGAACACTTTCCTCAGTTGCTCAAGAAGGTAGGTTTTGGAGCTACATTGCAGGCACTGTGTACCGCCTCATCATATCACACGATATCCCCTGTGGTATTGTTATCAATAACTACAAGACCACGCTTCCCATGGGAAAAGGCTTGTCCTCATCTGCTGCTGTGTGTGTGATGGTGAGCTTCAAATGTTCACATAGGTCACCAGCTGATGATGTTGGCTCAATCATACATGCATGCTCATGGCTGACCTTCTGTCCATTAATGCATGCACATGGCTGATGACCTCCTGTCCATTAATGCATGCTCTGGACTGACATTCTGTCCATTTAAGTTCCTACTCAGCAGAAGCCCTGTTCTTCTAAATCCCATTCATCTGTTGCATAAAGTGAGCTATGCCATGCAGGTGGCCAGGGCTTTCAACAAGGTGTTTGATTTAAAGCTGACAACCAGAGGGGAGATGGAGGTGAGGCAATGAAGCAAATGATGTCGATGTATTATGAAATGCAGACAGTATTCTGTATGATTGCTCTGACATTTCCTACTACTATGGCCTTATGTCCATTTTCGAAGTATTCCCAAGTGGACTCCAATCTCTGAAAACAGAATGTTTCTTTTACCTTCGTAGTTTGCGTATTTGGGAGAGATCACAACACCTTCAAAATGTGGTGAGGTTACATGTTATTTTTTTTTCAGTGTAGGAGCTGTTGACATTGTCTCCATTGCTGAGTAGTGACATCAAATATTAATGAGCATTGCTGAGTACTTACTTTCATTCACACAGGGAGGATGGACCAAGCATGCGCCTTTGGAAGTGTACCTGTTCTCATGACTTTCGACGCCGATATCTTGCACATTGAGAAAGTTGCTTTGAAAGGTGAGCAGCATGAAGTGACATATACATTTATCATGTTCCACAGTGCACATTATTGCTTTGCCTTTGAAGATCAAAATACAATTTACGTGCCTGGCTTGAAGATGATGCGGCATACAACAAGTAGCGAACTTGCCAACTCTGCATATGAAGACTTTTTAGAGGTGTGGCTGGAAAGAAAGTATACCCTCTCTTATATTTGTACAGATTGCTGTTTCCTTCACAACATATCTTACATAAAGGATTCTGCTGTTGCACACAGGGAGTCTGTATCTAGTTCTTGTAGACCTTAAGGCTAGCAAGGATACCACTGTCATATTAAAGAGCTTGCAAGGTGCCTACCCAATACCCAGAGATGTAGGTAAATTATAGAGGGATCAGTATATATAATACTTAAGGATCTTGCCGCCAACTGCCTGATAGGATTTGTTTCAATGAATGATGCGTGATATGATGCCACGCTAACCCAGCTTTTGTAGTTTGGGAGTGCTACCAGCTTCCATCCATCCCTCTATTCTTCATCGCCGCATGACGTCTATGAGATGTATGTTTGATGAGCTACTGTGTACTATCAATATCAGGTAAACAGAGTTCAAGCCTTAGAGGGTCAGGAAGGGATTATTGTTGAGAGAGCTCAACATGTTATCAAAAATAGGTGTAGTCACTAAGCCTACATAGAAGGTGTAGTAGTCACTAAGCCTATATAGAAGGTGAAGTACACACAAGAATGGCCGTGCTACCTGCAGGAAGCGGAGGAGAGGCTTCATGACCTTCTGGGAGGTATGAATCAGGAGATTGTGGGTGGGGCTCTACAGGCCTTAACCCAAGGGGACGTGGAAACCCTAGGGTGAGTGCATAGCCTGAGGGTTAAGAGAGTTCGGCGTCGAGAGGGTTGCAGGTAGTCATAGGGTAAGGGGGCCTCTCAGTTGCTGAGGTAATCTTTCTTGTGTGAGTGTGCAAGAAAGCAAGATTATACTTTGCAGCAATCTGCCTCTGCCTGCAATGTTTAACCTGTGCCCATCTTATTTGCGATATTGACATTTGATGGACCCAAAATACAGGGCTCTCATGAAGAAAGCGCAGACTGAGTTTGACTGTCGTGCTGGGCCAATCTGTCCCTCACAGCTTACGGCACCAGTTCTACACAAGGTGCGTCTCAGGTATTATGTATGGCGTGTCATACGCTTGAAGATTAATACATTGAACAAAAACTAATGATGTAGGTTTCTTAGCAGATTGTCAACTTAACTCATTTATTTCTCGTCCTGTGTGTAAGTTTCAAAAGCTGGAAGCTTTTGAAGATCTTTCTTCCATCCTTTTTGGGAAGGATTGCAGTACAGCATAATACTCAACATACTTGTATTCCCTCTCTGATGCTCTGATGAGAGGAAGCATTCTCTCCATCCCAGGTGCTGGCATACCCTGCATTGCAATCCTTGATTTGGGGCGGAAAAGGCGTTGGCTCACAGGGAGATGGTACTGCGCAGCTGCTGTGTAAAGGGCTGCAGCAACAGCACCAGGTATAGAAATTTCATTACAGAACCAGTTCTCAACTTACTTATCGTTTTAAGGAATTCTATTTTGCACCTTAGTCCCCATACTTGGGCTTTCCAAAGCCTTTTTAAGCATTGGCTAAACTTGTGTTAGTAACATAAAAAGCTTCTTAGCTGAACCCTTCACCATGAAACAGGTTTGTGACATCTTGGAGACGGATCTGAGATTGAGCTGTATGCCTCTGACTGTCCATGCATCATCTGCAAGTTCGTGCTGATGGATTCCCTAGAACTGTCTTAGAAATATTGAAGGTAGATAAAGCGTGACATGTACTACCGGTTGTGTGCACATGTGACTCGGAAACAGGGGTTGGTGCTTGGAATTTCGGTGAATCTCTTGAGACAAACAACCTGGGTGTGCAGTAATTGACGTTACGGAGTGCTATCCTTTGCAGATTATGGAACTCATTTCTATGCGTTATATTGTGGTTATGAAATAAAAATTTGCGATGGTAAAATGCTAAAATTTCAATTCTCCGAGAAAGGCCCCAGAACCATTTTGTTCGTTCGTGTTGTGTACAAGCGCAATTGCCTTAAATATGCTGCTAAGAGTAGGTCGTCACTCAAGCTGTCGTCAAGGGCCTCATCTAGGCACTGGACGTAGAAAAATAGGATTTTATCAGCAACAGCCGCACATCCAATCTGAGATTGCATCACTTGCTACCAATTCTACTGCAAGTGATGTAATTGTACTTGACTTTGATGGTGTTCTCGTAGACTCAGAGCCAGAGGTATCTTTCTACAGAAACTGTCGTTGTACCATTCTAGTACCGCCTTTAAAAATTCAGCCGCAGCTGCAAAACAAGCTCACATTATATTCAGAAGAATTGCATTTGATGGCTGAATTCTAGTAGCAAGTCCAAAGCCATTTCATAGCGACACACCTATAATGTGAAGCTGATACACACAAAAGCTTAATTTAACTTAACATGAGAAGTTCATTAATTGTCACTATCTGGAAAAAATCATGATGTTTGTATCATCCTTCAAAGTGAGACTTCTCTTTTTACTGATGGCCTGCAATGCTTCCAGATCACTGCATCAGCATTGGTTGCAGCCAGGGAGCGATGGCCTCAAGCATTCTCACACCTCAATCTTGACAGGGAGGCTGCTGTCAAAGAAAAGATGCGGATAGTGCGCCCTGTCCTTGTGAGGTATGTGAGGGCATTATACCATGGAGGAAAAGGTATGTGTGACGTTGAAAGTGCGCCCTGTCCTCATGAGGTATGTAAGGGCTTGAGACCATGGAAGGGAAGGAACATGTGATATTGAAACAGATTTCCAGTCATGTCAGAGCTCAGCTTCAACAGAGGGAATGAGAGGCCTCATGTTCTATGAAGAAGGTAATACAGAGTCTGTGCGCAAGTAAACTTTGAACAACAGCTTTGTTTGTTTACTTACAGTCTGTTGCAGCAGCAGCACCATCTTTGTGTAAGTGGGAAGGAGCAGTACAATGTACAGCAGATGTACAGCAGAGCTGACGAACCTCTGAATCACCTGACTAAGGTGATTGCCGGAAGGCATTCTGTTGTGTCTTAAGGCCCTGACATTTCAAGCTGATATAAGGAGAGAGCTCTTGCTTGACTTAATTCATGCTATTTGTATTGTGCAACTGCGGACAGGGGATTCGAGTCTATGGTAATGCTACGAATGCTGGTGGAGGACTTGAACAATGCAAACAAGATCCTAGAGAATTGGAGTCAAGTGCTACCAGCCCAGCTTGATATGTATGGAGAGACACAAGCAGACTTGTCAGCACTATATGAGCGCGTAAGGTGATTACCAGCATCACCTGATTGATTGTTACATGGCTAATTGAGATATAGTGTATGTGGCTGATAGTGTAGCTTCTGTCCTTGTTGATCCAATGAAGTGACTGAATACGTGAAGCCGATACACACGTAACTGAAGCCGAATCAGAACCGTAGGAATGACCATTTGTGGTGAATGACGAAGTAAAGTAAAGTCGCCACAGCAACTGTGAATAAGTGGTGACATGAATGTTAGCTTTCAGGGAGGACATGAAAAGATGGGGATGAGTTGTGTTTGAATTGAGGTCACTCAGGAGTGCTGGAAGTCAGATAGGTCAAGGCTTCAGAAATCATCATAATCAGTTGTTGGCAGCAGCATGGACCTTTTGATCTAAGAATTTAGGACAATTACAGATTCAGTTTCTGAGAACCTCTTCCTATGTTGAACAGGAACTCATGGATGACTGAGAAGCCAGAGAGTTGGATGCAATTGCACAAGGTGTAAAAACAAATCATTTATATGCAATGCCTTGACTACCTACAGCACATGCAAGCCTATATTGTTGCTGTGACTGTTCTTAACAACAGACTTGAGCATGACCTTATCTCAGTTTGAACTTGTGCACTTAGAGCCATACTTTCAAGCAGATGTGACATCTTAACCCTAATCTGAACACAAAACACCTACAGGAGTACCCCGGAGTGACAGATGCCCTTAGAGAGTGTCCTTACCCATTGTACTTTGCTAGCAGCAAGGCGGGACATCGTGTGAGTGCCCTGATGAGGGCTGTAATGGATCTTGAGGTGCCTAAGTCATCCCCTAGCTTATATGCAAGCCTCATTCCGTGAGTGTACAAAAGATCATATGTCCTAATGACAAGTGATGGCCTGCAGCCCTAGCTTTAATTGACCAAACTCTTCTTACAACTTAGTTTACCTGAGTTTGAATCAAGATTCATTTGGACCCACTACTTAGTTTACCTGAGTTTGAATCAAGGTTCATTTGGACCCATGTACTTCTGTACTGCTTTCAAAGCTAGTCACAAGCTGCTCATCTAAACTGTTAGTGCAGAAATAATATCATCCTTCAGTTATTGCTACCCCTAAAGGCATGCTTATCCATAAGTACTTCTTCTGCTCTATTTTATCAAGCTTTGTTGAGTAGGTTCATGAATTATGAATGTAGGCCTGAGGAAGCCAAGGCAGATGCCCTCAGGTAATTTCTCATGTGCTCACTACTGGCAGTCTGGCTGCATATCAGCCATGGCAGATGCATGCATCATGGTCACCAGCTGGTCTCATGAGTACTTTGCAGATTTAGTCAAGGCACATTACAACCAGATGCTCGTTCAGGCTTTTTCTCTGGATGTTTAAGACTATAGCAGATGAAGAGCATTACAGCTTGATGTTGTATTTTACACTAGCCTACCCAAATTCTGAGGCTCATTACCTGACGTAATCATGACGATATCCGATGATACAGGAGTATTATGACCCAGCCTGTCTGCAAAGGAGTGGGCGCCAGCCTCCATTTTGTAGATGACCGACTGGAAACGCTGCTAGCGATACAAAAGGACCCAGGCCTGGCGTCCAAGTGGAAGCTGTACCTCGCCTCCTGGGGATACTGTACGTCTCAGGAAGTTACGACAGCTGCTCGAACATCGGGAATTACAATCTTGAATTTGAACGGGTTCAAGGAGTTGCTACGATTTGGCCTAGTAATGAGCGTTCATGATGTCTGTGAACCTGTACAACTGGAAGTAGAACAATGAATTATGAATTGAAAATGCCTCCTGTTGCGTGACCAGAATTATCGTAAAATGCCAGAGTCATCTCGACCTTTGATCATAGGACTGTGAGACAGTAAGGAGCAATTGACAGGTCCTTCTCATTAATTAGACCTCTCGCTGATCTTTATTAATCGGCAGTTTATGAAGAACCTCCGCATTAATCCTGAACAGAGAATGAGGATCTACTTCTGTACGATTACGAGGCAGCATATTTAAACGTTCAAGATATCTGAACACTGAATAATTGCACTCGCACACAATTTATAAAAACAACCAGTCGTATTGACATGGTTGCTTTCAACAACAACAAAAGCTGTGAGCACCACAACTTCGATCTAATTCAGCTTACCTACGCCCATCCAATCCCAATGTAAGCCCCCAATTTACATGAGACAGTACTACTAAAGGAAGGTCCCAGTAGAGCACAGTGTTACTAGCAGCTTACAAAGTGAACGTGGAGAACTGTAGCATTCTACAGTGAGTGCGCCCTGTGAGCCTAGAAGCATAAGACAGTTCTACAAGCAGCACTGAAGCGTGCTGCAAAGAGAAGAAGACAGTTCTGCAAAGAGTACTACCAAGTGAGCGTTTGGCTAAGATTGGCTAAAGCATCGGGCAAGGAGTGATAAATGCCGGACAGTCCGTTGACCAAGCAGGAGTGAAGGAGGGCTTGCTGGGTCACTAGGGTCACATGTCAGCGAAAGAAGCTATATACTAACTATGATCTATACTGCTTAGGCACCCGGATGGTGGTAGTGTTTATAAGCTTCTTTGTGATGGCAGAGGGTGATGTGATTGAGATCCGCCATGTTATGACCAGGGTCTCTAGTAATAATCCACCATGTTATGACCAGGGTCTCTAGTAATAATCCGTCATATTATGACCAGGACCTCTACTAAAAATCCCTACTAATCTGCACCACTGGCTCATCCCCAGCCTCCCAACTTTGAAACTCAGAG
This sequence comes from Chlamydomonas eustigma, assembly GCA_002335675.1. Classification (NCBI taxonomy): domain Eukaryota; kingdom Viridiplantae; phylum Chlorophyta; class Chlorophyceae; order Chlamydomonadales; family Chlamydomonadaceae; genus Chlamydomonas; species Chlamydomonas eustigma. The sequence continues at coordinate 421,917 of BEGY01000023.1, read as the reverse complement.
CTGACCCTTATGAGAAAGGGTCCTTCTTATGGTAGTACTCTCTCATGCTGTTAGTAGAACGCTTTAGTTCTCTGTGTGGTACGCTACATTGTTTTACACTCACTATGTGAGCTTGAGTAGAACTGTTTTGGTTTAATTGTCTCGGTTGACGTGTTTTATGAGACTTAGTGTCTCTTCATTGTAAAGTTATTAGAAAAAGGGCGTCATTATTGGGATAAATTGGGGGCTGATATTGGGAAAGGATGGGCGTAGGTAGGATTCAGGTGTAGCACTCTAACTACAACTGCTTCCCCTACTTTCAGCCCATCCACAGCAGCAGAGACAATGCCACCTGCATAGCCAGCACCCTCACCACAAGGGTAGAGACCAGCCAGACTAACACTCTCACAGGACGAGGCCGCATCATCTGGTGACCGTTCGATGCGCACCTGCATAAGCACACAAAATGCAGACATTCATAATTGAGTCTGCACTGAAAACTGTCAAACTTTATAAGGTTTCAAGTTGAGAAATTACAAAGTAGGAATGGCCTGTCTTCACCATACTCATAATTTCAATACCTTTCAATACCTGCTTCTAGACAGTGTGCGCAGTACTTCTGAAATACATTCGACTTAGTTTCATGACCACTCAGCTTCTAGACAGTGTGCGCAGTATTTCTGAAATACATTCGACTTAGTTTCATGACCACCCTGCTTCTAGACAGTGTGCGCAGTACTTCTGAAATACATTCGACTTAGTTTCATGACCACTCTGCTTCTTGACAGTGTGCGCAGTACTTCTGAAATACATTCGACTTAGTTTCATGACCACTCTGCTTTCTTATAGCATATCCGCTGCTAAAAATAACTCACTGGAGCACTGGTGCGTGTCTCAACTCCATGCAGCAGGCCGTGTGGTGAGGACGAAAAACCTGGCAGTCGTCGCTCAAATGTCTTCAAGGCCCCTTGCAGCGCATGGGTTAATTTTGGATCGTACAGCTGATGAAGGGGGCCGGCTTTGACACCAAGTCGATAGGATGAGCTTGGGAGCTCTCCCTTTGATTCAATCCCTGATTCATGTCCATTAGGCGCATGTATCAGCTAATCAAGCCACATTTCAAAAATGAAGGATCACACCAGCTGATTTTTGAGATTCTTTAACTCTGGTATTCATCACAATCACAGATCTGAAGATTCATGACTGGTGCATACGTGTGACTGGGGAAGCAGGCGGCTCTTGTACATCTCTTGACATATTTCAAGGCATACAATTATTGCCTTCTGGTCGGCAAGTCATAGTTGTATCTTGCTTTGTCATTGTTGAGACTTACCCTTAAGGCCTACCCCTAAGGCCATAAATATTTGAACATTTGATAACTTCCTGCACTCATCCTACAAAAATAATCACAACTGGGACTCAGGGAATACTTTCATACCTTCAACAAAATCAGTAACTCGTTGTACAGGGGCCACAAAGCCACCTCCTCCCATTGCAGCCCCGATGCGCTCATAATGTACCTGTTAATTAGATGTTATCGTGACCATCATTCCATGTAGAAAGAGCATCAGTGCTTTCTCTATATCATCACAGGGAGAGTTTCAGTCTCAACTGACTTTTAGAAAACAAAAATATGCGGTTTATCACATCTGACATCTTCAGTCTAATTATAGAACACATCGTTGATGTTCAGACCTGCAGTTCCATGCCCGCAAGGGGTCCATGTTCTTGCTCCAGATGCTCCCAATCATGTGGCTGCACCGTCACTACCAGTGCTGAATTAGCCCACAGGCTGTTGCGGCGGCTGAAACTCATCCCATTGATGCAAAGCTCTAGCTCATTAGTACTGGTGGGAACAATCTAGTAGGAACGTAGTGTGAGACATATTAGGAAAGGTGTGAGGAAATGTAAGAGCAAGCTCATCCCATTGATGCAAAGCTCTAGCTCATTAGTACTGGTGGGAACAATCTAGTAGGAACGTAGTGTGAGACATGTGAGGAAAGGTGTGAGGAAATGTAAGAGCAAGCTCATCCCATTGATGCAAAGCTCTAGCTCATTAGTACTGGTGGGAACAATCTAGTAGGAACGTAGTGTGAGACATGTGAGGAAAGGTGTGAGGAAATGTAAGAGCAAGCTCAGAATTTTGCCTTCTGTGACACAAAATTGTTTCAGGGGATTGTGAACTAGAGAAGCAACAGATGCAGAGCAGGAGGACTATTCTGGCAGAGTAGGCTGCCTTGACAACCAAGATGACCCACTTCTTCGTCCAGATCCTGCCTAGCAGTACCCCTTTACCTCTAGAAACTTCCATTCAGCGTCCCACGACATCCATATGGACATGGTGACTTCCTACTTCTACACTTGATCCAGCCTGCCTACTGCCTACTGCCTAGGTACTGCCTGCTGCGTTCTGTCCACTGCACGTAGAAACTTACCTGACCACCAGGGCACATGCAAAAGGAGTACACCCCACGCTCCGTGAAAGAGGCAGCGGAAGGACCGGCAGTCAATCTTGCTCCACTGGCCTTTTCCTGCTCCTTAGTGCCAGCAGCAGGGCTGATGCTCTCACGCAAGCCACCACTGGCGCTAGTGCCAGCGCTTGACCTGATGTCTCTCCTCAAACTGACCATACTGACAGGGACTTGTTGTTGAGTCGTGTTGCTGTTGAAGGCCGTAGAGCTGTCCTGTTTAGACACTGATTCAGTTTGATGGTAATCAATGGCCCTCCCTGCTTCTGCAGGCAGGGACTGGAGCAGCTTCTGGACAGCTTCTTCGCCTGCAGGCAGGTGGCCCATGATCTGAGCAGTGAGTGAGTAGTCAGCCACAGGGAGCTTCCCTTTGCCTCTCATGACTCCTGACATGAGATAATTAAATGAAGACACAGCTAAATAAAAACCATTATAAGTTTACTAAAAAGCCTCTCCGCTACAATAACAACATATTCAAAGAGGGCGAAATGCGGCTGCAAGTTGCAAATCTGCATGAATGTGGCCAATAATCCTCCTGAGTCCAATATTCCTGACACCGCATTACAGCTGTTCTCCTAACTAATTCCTTTGTCATAGCAGAGATCAGGTGACAGAGCCGAGAAGCAATTGTGGACCATCCCATTTGAGAGATAGCAATAAAGTGCAACATCTCTAATAATGACCATACATATTTGTTAAAACCAACTCATCGCTTATTGTACAATGCATGTCGTAACGTAATTGCCTTATATATTTTATGTGCCATCAACAGATGCTGTTACCTGCTGCATCTTCTGCACCATATCGAATGGTGTCAATTAGACTCTGGGGATGCTCTATTCGGAACCCCATGGCAAAGGACTTGGCTGTTATGGCAACTCCTCTCTGATGAAGCATCTTGTACAGGGAGCGTGCACTGTGGCCCACCTGAATATTCAACACAAATTATGTGGGGTAAAGCTACTACTGATCATTAAATGCTCTTGGAAGCCACACTGCAAAAACAACTTATCTTGTCTATATCTCTGATTTCCAGTGTGGTCGGTAAGAATGCCAAGGCAATAGGATGAAGGATGACCAAGGTAATAAAATGCGCATACTGAGATGCTCTGTCAATTACTTCATTACTTCATTTTCGATTTTTGAATTTGCACATGAAATAAAGCTTGTGACCATATTTTTCTGCAAACGGAAATGACACTTAACTTTATGTTTATATAGCATACAAGATGATCCTATGCCTATGCTCTTATTTGTGTGAATCTCCATCCCAGCGTCAGAACGTACCGCAAGTACCACTGCACTTGAAGAGATCTCCTCGCCTGAATCCAAGACAACTCCATTACACTGGCTGCCTTGTACCATCAAGTCTTTCACTGTAGTGCCAAAGCGAACATCAACCCCCAAGGCCTAAAGCAAAATGTAAAACAAAAAATGATCTTGCAATTTCACGGATGAGCGTTTCGACATCATATTTAGCACAATTATTTTGAAACCTGTAATGTGTTCATTGTTACCACAACATTAAAATGCCTAATTACAGACTACACTCACAGATTTTAACATGCCTGGAAGTGGTGTGCAATAAGGTCTGTCTCAAGCAAGACAAATCAACTTTTAAATCTTAAAAAAATGCTTTAAACATACTTGCAGATTGCTACGGAAGGTCTTCAGAAGCCGGACAAGGCGCTCTGTCCCCAAATGTGGTTTTCCAGACACCAGAATTGACTGGCAATGAACGAGATGTACAATGCAACTGTTCAAGAGCTCTATAGATGGATCCTCAACAGCGCAATCATGTGTTTGATTAGAAAATGAGACAGAATAGATTATTGCCCACCTCTAAAGAACACCAATCTGCTCAGCGATTCAATACCACTACTAGACCTTATGCTGCTGACATCACATGTAGCAAAACAAAGAATGTTACAAGTGCTAGAATACTAACACTAGGGCGTAGCTACAGCTACAGTATTTCACGCACTCTGCTTCCTTTTTTTACAGCCTACCTCGGGAGCCCCACAATCTACCAGAGTCTGCAGGACACGTCGCACTGGGTCACTGTTCCTGCCAATCCTAGTGGTTAGTTTACCATCACTCCAAGTTCCAGCACCTCCTTCACCTAAGTATCCAGGCATATAACAGCAGTTCACACCACAAGACTTGAGTCCTGAGTCCCTAGGTGGGTATCGGAGCATCCTTAGGTGGGTATTGGAGCAGAGATATATTACACGTGCTAGTTCAAAAGCACAATCCTGAAACAAGATATGATGTTAGCTAATAACTATTTCAAATCCTAGGGTTCTTCCCTCATCATCCAAGCATTTACGTTCTTATTTGGGCATATACCATACCATATACCAAATACCTGGTACCACAACTTCTATTATGGTCTTACCATAGCAAAGATTTGAATCTGGATCCAAATGACGTCTCACAAAGAGAGCCCCGATGTCCCTGCCTCTCTGCTCCACAGGCTGGCCTCTTTCCAGCAGAATCACCTTAAGGCCTCTAGACGCTACTGACAGAGCAGCAAACAGGCCGGCAGGCCCACTGCAGAGCACATCATTCATAATGATACGTAAGAAATAAGTGTAAGATGCATGCTGTATGCATTATCAACTTAGTGCCATCTACATATCAACAGTTTCACCTGCTGCACACATTATAATTCATAACATTATAGTGATCTGCCATCTGTGATGTGCAGGATACTGTTGTTGCGATAGCCTCAGCATGATCTAGGTAGGGTTTAGGGTAATTGCAGGACAGGAGTAATATTTGATTGGTCTACAACAAGTATCAAGCATACAATTTATTGCTTATGCGATGTATGTGGTCACGCTTATGGCGTACTTCTGTACTTCTGCATGCAAAAAAATGTCAAGGCTACAATAATCCTTCATCGTCAACTCTTGTGCTCAATAAAATGTGGCTTTGAACTTTTCATATGACGTTGTTGCTATGATGAAGTTACTTCTATTCACCTGCCTACCACCACTACTGGTCTCATTATGTTCCCCTTCCTACCACCACTACTGGTCTCATTATATTCACCTGCCTACCACCACTACTGGTCTCTGATGTAGAAATCTGGCTGAAGGTTCTTCATCACCGCTGGCTCTGCCATTACTGGAGAAGATGCCTTGTAATGATGAAGATGTTTTCACATCAGATGTCATGCTGGGATTCAAAGAGAGAACAGAATGATGATGGTGACGGCTGCTCTCATCACTTCCAAAGGGTGCAGCCAAGACTTTTGTCAGTGCTGTAGCTATCGCCTGCTGTGACCTCACCTCCCTGTCAGATGAGTTAACTAATGCTGCTTTGAAGTTTATGACATCTCCCGTAGCTCCTGATGTCCTACCATTCAAATCTGAAACAGCACATGAATTGGCTTTGAGTCCCTGAGGATGAGCTGAAGCATCGCCAGCGTCCTGAGATGACGTTGGCCTCATCAAGGCGGAGGTCACATTGAGGGGTGTGGCCATTGCTGTACTGCTCTTCCCTGACTCTGGCTGAACTTGGTCACTTGATGTGCAAACCCTAACACACAAAATCAGTAGAGGTTGATACATCAGATGCATTTATGAACATGAATGGGGTAGGTATCACCATATCAATATGCATGGGGTAGGTATCGCCATATCAACATGCATTATTACTTTGTGCATAGATTTAAAACAAGCATACAAGAATTTGAAATAAGATGCCCGCACAGCACATCAGGAGGACATGTATGGGCCTACTATGTTTGCTCAGTGAGCACCACTGAACCACAAGAGCTCTGAACACGTGGCCACAGATTTGTGATGATAAGCTTGGATCAATTAGATCACCCACACCTCTCTATGGATCATCTAGATCACCCTCACCTCTCTGTGGATCATCTAGATCACCCTCACCTCTCTATGGACCCAGGCTTGTGGACAAGTTTTTTCAACACAGCTTTTGCCAGGACTGACTCGGAGACCTCTACCGTGTACTCAAAGCTCTTTGGACAGGGCCTGCCATCTCTAACAGGTAACGCAATGTATGAGACACTAGTGAGAACAGACTATGCAACTGCTCTTCTGCAACCAGGTGTTAAATATCATCTAATGACTTGAATCCTTTCAACACATAGATGCAAATGTGAGGTAGAGAATGAAGGGAATATGTAAGAAGTTTCTCACTTCCTCTTTGACCGTGCATCAAAGGATTTTCTTAGAAGCTTCACACTCTCAGCTGGGACAGAATCGAGTCTCAACTTCTTTGATATGACTGACAAAAGTTGGGGATGAACTGAGTAATCATCCTACATAAAACAAGGATATCAGATACCAAACGGAGGGATTGGTCACCTGTTATTTTGTGGTTCAGTCTTCCTCCAAACCTCCACACAAAATTTTTAGTCTTGACCTAAGACTTCTTACTTACTTTGCCAGGATCCTGAGTTATGGGGACATTGATGCCATATAGCCGCCAAGACCATGACTCTTGCTTGCTTTCCTGCAGTGGCTTCTTCTGTTTAGGCATCTGCACATGGCAGTGAAGGGCGTATTGCATACAAAAAAATCTTGAGTTAAGTTTGATTCGTATGAACACATTTACATCGTTGGGCTTAGATAGTGCCAGCCCCCGCATGACTGAGCATGTTATGGTAGAGGCTCGTGTACCATGTGGACGACATAGTGGAAAGTTATTAGAGTGCATTTTGTTCATCGGTTGGTGATAATGCAGGGTCAAAAAAGTTTAGTCGCCCAAGTACAGGCTCCTAAACCGTATAAGTGAAAGGCCTTGAAAGAAGTGTCATCGGACACGAACGTGATTCGAACCTTACTCCTTAGGCACTAATCCGTAATAAAGATTTCAAGAGTTCGAAGGAGCAGATATGCGTTAGGAGGGGCAGCTTATTAACCAGCGGGTTCAATCAAAGACCACAAACAAATTATCTTCTCCCTTGAATCTGTGCAGGTTTGATTTGGGTCTGTTTTCTTTGCTGCTGCGTCGTCCCAGGGTTCTGCTGGGCCACTCCTTGCGCAGCAGCTAATGCCCCAGTTTGAACTGGCATTGTTTCACCTGATGAGCCCATCATCGTACTTAATGATTGATTTGGAAAAGGATTCATGCCTTGCATTAATGGCATCATTAATCCTTGCTGGTTAGGCTGCATAGGCATCATCATTCCTTGCTGGTTAGGCTGCATAGGCATCATCATTCCTTGCTGGTTAGGCTGCATGGGCATCATCATTCCTTGCTGGTTAGGCTGCATGGGCATCATCATTCCTTGCTGGTTAGGCTGCATGGGCATCATCATTCCTTGCTGGTTAGGCTGCATGGGCATCATCATTCCTTGCTGGTTAGGCTGCATAGGCATTATTCCCATCTGCATGTTCATGGGGGCCATACCACCCTGCTGACCAAAATCCATACCTCCAGATTGCATGGGCATGTCACCATTTAGACCTACAGAGTATGTGCCATAACCCGCCGTCCCTGATGGATACATAGCAGGAGCACTACCCTCCCCAACATTTATCTGCTGCTGATTGCCACGACTTCCAACAGCTCCTGGTGCAGTTGAAGTCGGTTAAGAATTAGAATGCTTCTCTACAATGGCTTAAAGCAAAATTCATATACATTTTTTTTTTGCCACTACAAGCAGAGCTACTTCTTATGCTCTCGATGTAACATAAGTGTATGTGAATGGTGAGATTTGAATGAGATATCATATCCATCAATACCTTTTTTTCTGCCCTGGTTGTTTTTCATCATCTGCTGCTTCTTGGGCATTGCACTGTCCCCTCCTGCATCTGCCTCTTCCTCTTCCTCGTCTTGCTGACCTACCGCAGTCTTAACATCCAGGCCAGCAACCTGAGTTAAAGTGAAAAAGTAAAGTGAAGTAGCCAGCACCACCTCTCCTTGTTCCCAGACATCCACAAACTCAAATGCTGAAATCTGATGTGATTAAAGGGAGTAAAAAGTCTCTATATTGCGACCTGACCTCCTATCTCGATGGAGTTTCATGTGTGTAGTAGTCAACACAACTAGGAGGTACCTTCAGTATGCAATTATTGAGCTCTTGCACCCAGGCATCGTCTGTGAGATTCTTAGCCTTGGCCTGCAAATTGATCATTTAGAAAGCATGTTAATACTTTAAGAGAGTACGTATTATTTTCCTATTTCTCAATTACAGATGACAATTGGGCATTCCTGTGCTTTCTTCCGCCTTTTCTCCAGGGTGTTTCAGAATCTTGATATAGAATTCATTCCCAATGCATTCATAAATTTCATGTTAAGAATCCCAACTAGAAACCATGCTTCCCATGATAGTCTCCATGATAGATTCCATGATAGTCTCCATGCTCCCATGATAGTCTCCATGATAGATTCCATGATAGTCTCCATGATAGATTCCATGATAGTCTCCATGCTCCCATGATAGTCTCCATGATAGATTCCATGATAGTCTCCATGCTCCCATGATAGTCTCCATGATAGATTCCATGATAGTCTCCATGCTCCCATGATAGTCTCCATGCTCCCATGATAGTCTCCATGCGCGTAAAGCCTCTCAGAATCAAGTACCTGAGAATATGTCTTGTTCTTTGTCTCTTTCCTCATTGCACTCAAGAACTTGGCTCCTCCTATTTCTGTCAAGTACCCTGGCAGCCTCAGGTCTTTCAATCCTGAGGGTCCCTGACCTGATGGGACCTCAAGTTGACCCTGCCTAGAACCATCCATTAAACGCACCAACACACTGCTGCACTCCTCAGAAACTCTCAGGCGTCCAGACTGTGGGAGAGACATCAAAGGAAAGGCTATCAGTCTAGTGCAAAGAGGAGAGGAACTTAAATACTGAAGTGACAGCTCATCATTGTAGAGTCATTCTAGCATGAGAATCTGTTTAAGACTGTGTGGAATTATATAAAGGCAAAAGGCAATCATGTCCACAGACTGTTTTCTGTTACCTTCAGTTGCGAGACAATCACTGTCTCTACGTCCCCTTTGTTCCCAATCTCCTGCACAATAGCTCTTGATGGCACGCCCTGCATGTGTGGAACAAAGGAAGGTTCTGGAAAGACATTCAAGCCAACAATCACAAAGATGACAAGGCAATGTCACCCAAAAGCTATCATATGTTGGAACTACAGGTTGTCAGTCCCAAAGCCGTAGGAAATAGGCTTTTAAGCTATAGAAAGCTGAAAGCACGTATGCATAAAATAAGGAAAGCTTTTAGAGGTACCACCGTGTGCCCTAACAGCTTTTAGAGGTACCACCGTGTGCCCTAACAGCCTCCTTATTGCTACTGGCTGCCATCATACTCATGATATAGCAACCTGTCAAGTGCTTAGGCGACCACTCATGTAGTATCATGTGACCTAGGGACTAGGTGATACCTGGAAGAGTGGAAGATGGTAGGATCCTGTGGCCACATAGGCGCCTGTTTTCTCAAACACAGGCAGCACTGTCCAGCCTGCAGGTGAGCTTGCGCCAGTGGCAGGAATAAGAAGCCTGATGACAAGTTGGGTAGAAGGTGGAGAGAACAGGGACTTACAAGCCTGATGAAATGAGGAAGCAACGCTTGAATACAGGGTGAAATGCTTTATGAACATGAGGACATTAAGGCGAGTAGTCAGTATCAGAGTGAATCAGATGCATTTTCAGTACTCCTGGTCTGCAGGATCTCAATTTTTTACAATACAGAGGCCTGATTCTAAGCACTTTGTTTGAGTGCTCAAGACTTTTCAAAATACCTGACATCAAAAATGATGGCAAGCCCTGGCTCATAAATGACATTATCAAATTGCTGGAACCCGTCCGTCCAACGAGGGCATGCCAAAGTGCTGTACATATCATAATCCAGGGTGGCTTTCATATCATCCACAACTGGATTGTCCTAATAACAAGCAAGAGGGTATCAAATCATACACATTCAATATAACATTGAAATAACAACATAGCTCCACTCTAAAAATGGCTGGTCATGACAACATTTAACATAATCACAGATTGCATTGGCCAGTTTCGCTGGACTCAGTAATCTCGATTTTGAGCAAATGTAGAGTCAAGCGCTGGGCCTAGTGAATGTATGTTATCATGTAGCAAATACGACAGTTAGATATCACCAAGTAGAAGCTTCCAGGAGGAGCAAAGGTGATGAGAGCTGCAGACGGGAGCTGTCTGTCCAAGCGCATGGCACCATCCACAGCGACATAAAAGCCTAAGTCCTGGAAGTACTCACTGGCCAGGTTATAATTAAGAGGCACCTGCAGTTGTTGAGCAAGCATTGATGGGCGTCAGGTGAGATAACCTATTTGCTCTCATACTACTGCAATTTAATTAGATGCTTGTTAGGTTCTCTTCAAGATAAAACATTGACAACTTCATGAATGCCAAGACGTGCGGTCTCCATCATGAAAGGCTAGAGATTCTAAGAATGTTTCAAAGAAATGTGCATTGCCTGTACAGCCTACACATGTTGTGTAGCCCTATTGCACCCCAGTGAGGTTACTCTCTTTGATATGATCAACATGACACCCCCCCCCTCACACACACAGTATAGAGATACACCTGAGTGTTCACACACACAGTATAGACATACACCTGAGTGTTCACACATACAGTATAGAGATACACCTGAGTGTTCACACACACAGTATAGAGATACACCTGATTGTTCACACAAACAGTATAGACATACACCTGAGTGTTCACACACACAGTATAGACATACACCTGAGTGTTCACACAAACAGTATAGAGATACACTTGAGTGTTCACACAAACAGTATAGACATACACCTGAGTGTTGCTCCTTAATCTGTCTTCCATCCAGTCCATGAGCTCAGCATCAGTGTTTGGGATGACGCCTGTAAATACAATGTCAACATAGAGACAAGGTTACAAAGATGACGCCTTTGTTGATATAATGCCAACATAGAGACAATGTTACAAAGATGACGCCTTAAAACACAATGTCGACATAGAGACAAGGTTACAAAGATGACGCCTTAAAACACAATTTAAACATAGAGACAAGGTTACAAAGATGACGCCTTTGTTGATATAATGCCAACATAGAGACAAGGTTACAAAGATGACGCCTTTGTTGATATAATACATCTTATAATGCAACTTCTTGATCGATGACTGCACTTTAAAGGAGCAGCTATAACCTCCTCTGAAAAATGATTTTGTTAACAATGCAGGTTACTGATCACAACCTAGCAACTTCATATGCAAATGTAACCTTGACCCAATATTCTCACCTCCGACTTCCTGAACCACAACTGCTTGCTCAGCCCTCCCACTAGATACTCCTGGCTGTGCTTGCTCAGCCCTCCCACTAGATACTCCTGGCTGTGCTTGCTCAGCCCTCCCACTCCCACCTCTTTAAAACGCAAAGCATCAGAGAGTGGTTTGAGGGCTCATGCACTGTCATCACAGTATCCCTTCAGAGAGTGGTCTGAGGGTTTATGCACTGTCATCACAGTATCCCTTCAGAGAGTGGTCTGAGGGCTCATGCACTGTCATCACAGTATCCCTTCAGAGAGTGGTCTGAGGGTTTATGCACTGTCATCACAGTATCCCTTCAGAGAGTGGTCTGAGGGTTTATGCACTGTCATCACAGTATCCCTTCAGAGAGTGGTCTGAGGGCTCATGCACTGTCATCACAGTATCCCTTCAGAGAGTGGTCTGAGGGCGCATGCACTGTCATTGAGTCCCTACTGCATCACTGCACGCACTCTGGATCTGAACAACACTGACCTTTGGGCACATACTATCAGCATACAGTCCTACTTTGTTCTGAAGCTTTATCTGAGTCTTACAACACAGCTCCTTATACTATTCCATGGAGCCTTCTACTGTGCATGTGAACACACTGTTACCTTGACCCAGCTGCAGCAGGGGGTGATGGCTGTAGGGTGCCCATAGCAGCCCTTCTTGCCTCTACTGGCTTGCCAACTACTAGCAGCCTGGCAGCTTCTCTCACTGCCAAGGGCTTGCGTGCCAAGTACTTGGCATACAGCTTGCGCTCAACTGTTGCAGTGCAATTTATATTTAATAAGTAAGGATAATACAGATCATTAATCTTAATACTCAGGCTGGTCACACAGCATAACAATCAGTCTTATGCCCACAAATGGTTTGTAAAATGCAGTAGGCTCTAAGTGCGTGAGCACAATGATAGCATATCAGACTTACCGGGAATGGGCACATCTCTTGTGGTGTCGTACACTCTATCAGCATAGTTGGGTGTCGGCTTTCGCCTCTGAGTCTTGGCTGCCTCAGGACTTAACAACCTGCAGGTTCGTGATAGCAGAATGATACAGAAATCAGTACAACAAGCAGGAGAATCTAGATGAAGTTAGAAGCTGATTTGGAACGCAAGTACAGTCTTCTTTTAAGAGCTCATCCTATCACACCCTTGCAACACAGGGAATGCACTGCCTTAATGTCCATCCCGTAAGGCATGTGATGTCATTGGCAGCGCCTCACAAGAATCCAGCTATCCTTACCTCTCAGGCAACCTCTGATAAGAGTTCAATCCTCCTTACCTCACAAGCAGAGATGCACACGGCAGTCTTGGCACAGACTCTAGGGAGTCCCCTCTGAAGGGAAGATCCGGAGGTGTGGGAGCTATGTGCAATGGGATCTGCATGGCCCCCTACAGCATGTAAAAAGATTTCACAGGAGGACAAGTGTCACCATGGCCTTCTATATATTTGAAAATTTGCACAGGAGGTCAATTCCGAGCTTAATTCAGGACACAATTTGAAATTTTGAAATTTGAAATGTGTCAATAGCAGCAGCAGACTGTGGAGGTGCATGAATCATTACTTACACCTCAACATGGCCATTCAAACAATAATTATGCACTTAAATCTGTACGTACCTGGTTCAAAATGTAATCACGGATGTTCCTGTAGCAGGCAGCAAAGAAGGGCTCATCAAGTAGGGCTCATCAACATCCTCAAGGAACGCGTAACTTACTTTACAAAAGGTTTGAAGCATCAATGCTTCCATCTATGTTTCATTGTACGCACTTTGAAGTTGGTTGCAGCTGAGTTTTAGGATCAAGGTAGACAGGCAAAGCCCCATACCCCACTACTCTCTGCACTCGCTCCCAACGGCACACAGAGTGTACCTATTAAACACATCAACAGGTGTAATCCAAAAGTAACAACTACGTAAACAATTAGGGAGTTGATCACAACACAGCCCCGGCACTCAGATATAAATTTGACATTTGAAAGAATAGCTGTTGAAGACAATGGCTGTTAAAGACAATATCACATCACTTTACTGCAAAACTTTTTAGTTTCAAATGATGCAGTCAAATTTTGAGCGTTTCCATACCACGAAAAGAAGGGTGGCTGTTGCATTGTCAAATTTCTCAGTTCCCTGTCCCAGTGTGGTCTGGAGGCTATATCTAGGTAGGTAGGCATTGCTGTCAGGTAGGGAAACAGCCTGTATGGCAGCAGGTAGACACGACATGCATGCAGGGCTCAACTATTTCACTTGCAAAGCAAACATTTGAACATGACATGATGTCAGAAATATAATAGTAGGGAGTGCTTAGATATGCTGCCTGAATTGTCAGTGTAGTTGACATGTGCTGAGTCATGGTACAAGGATGACGAACCTCATAGTACTGAGGTATCAGCTGCTTCTTGTCAGATGACCATAGCGATGCAATAACCTTGCTGATGGTGACATTGGCTGGCAAGAATCTAGCTCTGTCAATAATGAGCACAAAGCCCTCTCCTGTACATTGCGTATTGTACAGCCAGAGCAGTGACAAGTCATAAAATATGAACAGGTCTCATAATCCAAGTCATATAATGTGGACAGTTCACGTAGTCCAAGTCATATAATGTGGACAGGTCACACAATCCAAGTCATATAATGTGGACAGGTCTCATAATCCAGTCATATAATGTGGACAGGTCTCATAATCCAGTCATATAATGTGGACAGGTCTCACAATCCAAGTCATATAATGTGGACAGGTCACACAATCCAAGTCATATAATGTGGACAGGTCACACAATCAAAGTCATATAATGTGGACAGGTCTCACAATCCAAGTCATATAATGTGGACAGGTCTCACAATCCAGGGAATCCTACTGCAAGCAGACACAGCCTGCGTGCTGCTGCTACTTAATTAAGGAGTACCTCGATATTGCATGCTCAAGAAATATTATAAGCCTTTTGTGCTGGCGTTAAATTTGAATAAATGGACAAAATGCATCATTTCTGGGCAGTATGTAATGGCTCCTGTACGCATCTTAATACATAAGCTGAACAAATAACTTGTTTAGGGCTCAATGACATATGTACATGCTCACATGTAGATAGTGCAACACATGTTCAATGACATATGTACATGCTCACATGTAGATAGTGCAACACACGTTCAATGACATATGTACATGCTCACATGTAGATAGTGCAACAAATGTTCAATGACATATGTACATGCTCACATGTAGATAGTGCAACAAATGTTCAATGACATATGTACATGCTCACATGTAGATAGTGCAACACACGTTCAATGACATATGTACATGCTCACATGTAGATAGTGCAACAAATGTACATATGTACATGCTCACATGTAGATAGTGCAATACACGTTCAATGACACATGTGCATGCTCACATGTAGATAGTGCAATACACGTTCAATGACATATGTACATGCTCACATGTACATAGTGCAACACTTAGTAATTGTTCCCTTGATGTATCCTCTTTATACTACTTGGTAAAGAAGGGAGAAGCGCACTTCTATTCACTCACCTGGTGTGAATGGATCAAGGGGCGGTACACCTCGGGTGACTCTGCACCAGGCATCAGCAGGAACCCCTACCACATCCTCTTTGATCAATGGGTTTCCTCCATCACTTAGCTCACCACCCCTGCTACCTCTATTATCACTCATGTCATTATTGTAGTTGGTGATATCTCCTGCGAATGGAATACTCTAGCATGAATAGATGTAGCTAGTAGGCATGAATAGATGTAGCTAGGCATGAATAGATGTATAGCTAGGCATGAATAGATGTGTAGCTAGTAGGCATGAATAGATGTGCAGCTAGGCATGAATAGATGTATAGCTAGGCATGAATATATGTGTAGCTAGTAGGCATGAATAGATGTATAGCAAGGCATGAATAGATGTATAGCTAGGCATGAATAGATGTATAGCAAGGCATGAATAGATGTATAGCAAGGCCTGCCTCAGAGGTCAAAAATGTTCTATCAAGATATTTACAAAAATGCTGTCACATTGACTCGAAAAATGCCTGAATGACATATGATCATTTGAAGCATTAGAAGGGGTCATTAACTACATCAACTACACATAGTTAGGAGGGGTCATTAACTATATCAACTACACATAGTTAGAAGGGGTCATTAACTACATCAACTACACATAGTTAGAAGGGGTCATTAACTATATCAACTACACATAGTTAGAAGGGGTCATTAACTACATCAACTACACATTAGAAGGATTTCACTGAAGGATCCCACTACCTGGTTGACCTTCAGATTTGGTGATAGAGAAATTAATCATAGCCCCATTAAAAGAGAACTTGCGCTGAGCTGTGATCATGAGGGGAAGACGGTGCAGAGGAGCGGATTGTGTTCCTGCCAGAAGCTGCAAAGGGGAACATTTGTTTTATTTATTGACACATCTTCAGGTTTGTGTTAGAGGAAGCACAGGCATGCCATGGTGCCTAGCAGCAGCCATGCCATGGTGCCTAGCAGCAGCAGCCATGCCATCAAGAACTTCATGTGGAGAAGAGACAAGGCAATGATTTAAGTTTATTCATGTGATGTTCAACACCATAAAGCATTTAGGGCATTTCCTTGCACAAATTCAATCTGATTTTACTGGCAGGCCTCCATCAAATCCCTTCAAGCGTTTTCCCTATGAAATTCTCAAGCTTCAAGGTGTTGCATACCTGTACATACTAGATCTGTACCATACTAGCTCACCTCTCCTTTTGCCATCACACTACAAAATCCCCATGCGACCACATTCTCACGTGTAGGCAAGCCAGCCACCGCCTGTTTTGCTAAATACAGCTCAAAGACCAACATCATAGTGGGGCTCAACCGCAGGCCACGGAGGATTAAGGTGGTGTTCCAAACTGCAAACTGCATGGAGTGTTAAGCAGCATGCATGCATGATCAGCAATGAGAGTCAAGTAGTATTCAACAGCTGTGGCACACGTGTAAGATGTTGCACAACAGGAGGTGTCAATGATAATTTTGAAAATCAGTGTGAGTCACATGATTAAAACCTTCAAGAGAAAGTTTTTGATTTGTATGCTGTAATTTCAAAAGTTACTTCACCTCATAGGATTGTTATCGTAGACTATTCTATGTCACATTGTGTGTGACATCTGTTGCTCACCAGCGCTCCTTCCTTGTCACTGGCAGGTCTCCTAGGGCCTGATGCCCCTACAACAATGTCAGGTCCAGCCAGCACAGGTTGATAGCCATCATACAAAACAATACGCATGCGATACGTCCCTCTCTTTTGGAAAGGTCCTGCGTTCTGAAGGAAGACCTGCAGAGAAAAGTGTCAGACATCCTGTTATAGTTATAAGCGTGTAATTGTATCACCACAACTATACTCATAGGTAGGGGCCAGTAGCAGTCCAGCGTCAGCATGACTACCCTTTTGTGGCTGTCAGCAGTGTATTAGGGTATATCTCATCCTGATCCTTGGGACATTGAAACGATCTCAATTCATTTTAATAGAGACCTGAAGCACATCAGCATTCATAATTCCTCCTGTAGGATTCAAGCCAGGTGCTGGGCTGTCTGTTAAGGTCTCGTCATCCTCATCATCCTCGTCATCCTCATCATCCTCATCTTCGTCCTGATCGTCATTGAAGTCTGGGACATTCTCTCTACCATACAATGTTCTATTTTGGTCACTTTCAATGTTGGTTAGTATGACATTATTTTGGGCTGTGCTTGGGACCTCAACGAGAGAAGCACCTGCCATGAGAGGGCAAAGACTGGCGACTGATCATCTGCACAGACAGAGCTTTTCTAACACAAATCAGAATGCATAAACTCATATGCATTGAATTTGGAACTCAAGGCATTTAATTCTTATATTTCGTGACCCAGCGTCATGCTGAGTAACTTCTGAAAGTTTTCATCAAGGAAATTTTTCATACAGAGAAGACCGACTTGTATCTAGACTGTTCTAAGACATAAGGTTCAAATCCACATTTTGCATGATTTCAGACCTGACGCAGCAGCTGCAGTACTCCGCATTTGTTGTAGCGTGCCTCTGATCTGTTCCAACTCAGCTTCCCCCCTCGCCTTCTCAATCTGCATCTTCAGGAGTGCCATTTCACGTTGATACTGAAAATGTGCTTCCCTGATCTCTGGATCTGAATGAAATTCAGACGATAAGCCTGCAAGAAACAACATGAAGAGTAAATCAGGAGTCAGATCTTGAACCTGACAAAGATTTGTATACGGATACTGAAAATCACCATAATCACTCTACATCAGTTGAGGTACAGCATGACTAAGGATCAGGCTGGGGATACGTCACAGCTACCAGCATTTTGGCGTGCAGTAGGTGCTGCTTGGGGTTGAGCAGGCTGGGGCGGCGCTGCGTACTGAGGGGGCATAACAATGATGGGCTGCTGTTGCTGCTGTTGCCTTGCCATTTGAGTCTCTACAGCTATTTGGAGGGCCTGCTTAAAATAAGAGAAGGACCTGTTTAAAATGTATGATGCAGCATGATAACAAGCACATGGGCCTCCTAAATGTTCCTGCTTGTCCACTTAATAACCATAAATAAATGTTCCGATGCATTGAAAAAAACATCTGCATGAGATCCAGAAATAATATCTTGCCCATTGAGCTTGCTGAAACAGGACGAATGGACATGCAAAATAAGATATTCAGCAAAAATAAGACAGCACGCCTAACTGCTGCATGCAATCAATGTTCTATGACATGCATGCTATTTGCAATAATACGGTTTGTGCCATAGATACTACAACTCCATGTGGGAACAGGGACTGCAACTCCATGTGGGAACAGGGACTACAACTCCATGTGGGAACAGGGACTACAACTCCATGTGGGAACAGGGACTGCAACTCCATGTGGGAACAGGGACTACAACTCCATGTGAACACTCCATGTGGGCATAGAGACTACAACTCCATGTGGGCATAGAGACTACAACTCCATGTGGGAACAGGGACTACAACTCCATGTGGGAACAGGGACTGCAACTCCATGTGGGAACAGGGACTACAACTCCATGTGGGAACAGGGACTGCAACTCCATGTGAACACTCCATGTGGGCACAGAGACTACAACTCCATGTGGGCATAGAGACTACAACTCCATGTGGGAACAGGGACTACAACTCCATGTGAACACTCCATGTGGGCATAGAGACTACAACTCCATGTGGGCACTCCATGTGGGCATAGAGACTACAACTCCATATGGGCACTCCATGTGGGCACAGAGACTACAATTCCATGTGGGCATGCACTCTCATCTGATCATAGCACCTTCACTTGCTGCTTAAGTTGCTCTACGGCGTCATTGCTATCTGGAGTCAGCCTGCAAAGGTAGATGACCCAAGAGAAGCATGAATGGGGAGCTAAGAAGAGAGTCAAAGATGAAAGTAAAAATTTTGAGAAGATGGGGTTGCAGAGATCAGCCACAGTGTCAAGAAGGGGGTGCAGAGATCAGCTACAGTGTTCAGATGGGGTTGCAGAGATCAGCCACAGTGTCAAGAAGAGGGTGCAGAGATCAGCTACAGTGTCCAGAACATCAATGCCCCTAACTTCATTCATTTCTCATACACATTTATCATGACTCTCCTCACCCACAAGGTCAGCACTACTCACCCTCTACTGCCTGCATCATAGGAGGGACGTTGATGGCTTATGGGAAATGAAAAGTTGCGCCTCGATTCAGGTTCATGGTAAATCAAGGACGACTGAGGTGGCGGTGGCAGTTCAGAGTAAGGCATCTGAAGCACATGAAGCAACAGTACAATTGATGCCATCTGCCAGACTCCCAGGCATAGGAAATCACATGCGAATTCAGTATGAGATGAGCACAGTCAGTATGAGATGAGCACAGTCAGTATGAGATGAGCACAGTCAGCATGAGATGAGCACAGTCAGTATGAGATGAGTACAGTCAGCATGAGATAAGTACAGTCAGCATGAGATGAGTACAGTCAGTATGAGATGAGCACAGTCAGTATGAGATGAGCACAGTCAGTATGAGATGAGCACAGTCAGTATGAGATGAGCACTGTCAGTATGAGATGAGCACAGTCAGCATGAGATGAGCACAGTCAGTATGAGATGAGCACAGTCAGTATGAGATGAGCACAGTCAGTATGAGATGAGCACAGTCAGTATGAGATGAGCACAGTCAGTATGAGATGAGCAAATCTAACCTACTCACCGATGTTGGGCTAGTCAGTGTACCTCGCGGTACAGCTGATTGTGGGACATTTTTTGGAGCAGCACCTGCAGGTGCGTAGGTGCTAGGAAGGTGTGTTCCACTAGCCTTAGAGGGTGGAGCTGTATTGCGCGATTGCAGCAAAGATGTGGACCTGGCTGCTCCTGTAGAGATATCAGCTCCTCCTTCTTGAATACGTACCTTTAATTTTAAGACACGGATGTGCAATATGTTCACACATTTCACAGGGAATTTTGAAAAAGTGCACGCAGACATATAAAGGTCTCTCTTATCACTGCCTCCTTTTTAGTAGCTCAACTGTTGGTAAAATAGTCCTGCCAGTCGTTAATGTCAGAGGCCAGACGTTGACACATGTGCTCAGATATTTACCTGAGAACCCAGACGCCGTGGTAGCACATTGATGTCGGCTCCTGATGCAGCAGCAGCAGTGCGTCCACTGCCTTGTAGGCTCTGCGGCATGGACTGATGATGTGTGGTTGTAGGTGGGGTGTTGGGAGAGGGGCTGCTGCCACGTCTTATCTCCTCCATCTCTCTAGCCACACGCTGAGCAATGAGCTGAGCTTCCCGATAGCTTTTGTTCTGAACATGATGCATTTGCAACATCAGCAAGGTGTGAGGAAGAGGGATAACGCTATCAGCTTATAAGAAGGCAAGCAGGAGGTCATAGAGATTGGGTCCCTACACCATGCATATGCTGACTGTGCAAGTTAGCTTACACCATGCATATGCTGACTGTGCAAGTTAGCCTACACCATGCATATGCTGACTGTGCAAGTTAGCCTACACCATGCATATGCTGACTGTGCAAGTTAGCCTACACCATGCATATGCTGACTGTGCAAGTTAGCCTACAAACAGCTTATGAACAGGTCAAAACTTGTAATCTCTCTGAAAACGCTGTATCTGACAATGTATCACAATGTTCAGAGTTGTGAATCAGGTAGACAGCGATCACAAACATCTACAAAGCTTAATCTGTACCTCTTTGAGAGCTTCAACCAATGCCTCAGCCGCAGCTTGATCCTGCTGTAGCTGTTGGGACAGCAACTCCCTTTGTGCACGACGTGCCTCGGCATCTCCTCCAAGGTTCAAAGGCTCCACCTGCAGTGAATTGTAAATCATGCACCAGGTATCACAAATCAATCATTTCAATGAGAACCAGGAGCAGGTAATAAATCAAGGCACATACCAATCCGGATACTTAATTCAACATGTACGTATCTGTGTAACCTAAACCCCGTATCAGGATAACCCTAATAAAAGTCACTACAACAACTCTTTAGCCATTAGAGAGCTCTGACATCATTTGAAAGTTAGCAATAACTTGGATTGAAGTACACTCCCGCCTTCAGTTTATAAGTGTATCAACAGCATTCTTGCTTGGCATTCTACTAACCTTGCCCGTCCACATTGCTTGGTTATGAAGGATAGCTTGCCTCTCCTTGGTGAGCTGGCGCTGTCTCTCTGAGTACTCATGTAAGAGTCTTTGAACTTTAGCTACATGTACCATTGCATGCATATGGACAATGTAGGTATGTAAAAATGACACGAGACCTGTAGGTGCTTTGAAATAGGTGCTTTGAAATAGGTGCATTGTACATCGGAGATTATTATGAATATTGCACTGCACAAACAATATTTTATGAATGCTCTTATCGCATAGCATCCCCACCCTCACGCGCTTGGTCAGATGTTGTTTGTACATTGCTCTGGCCAACATTTCTTCTGGCAACTGATTTGCGCCCTACCCCTGAGAACTTGTTGACTGTTGAGTCAGGGCCTTGCAGATGGAAGAAAATATTGAATATGAACACTCTGCCAAAAAACATTCAGTTTATAAAAAATTTAAATGTCACCTTCATTTGCACTACTCATAGATTATGTACCTAGTAATGAGCAGGTGCCAAGTGTTGATAAAATTGTACGCAAAGCATTGTTTACATCTTCATTACTCCGACATTTTCTCGTCTGTTTTCAATCTAAGAGTGCAAAAATGTGAACAATAGTTCGGAATAAATACCTGTCTCGGAATAGGAATTGCACACCGAAGAATCATCTAAATATCATGCTGGATTCAATGCAAAATATTGGTTCACATGGTGTCGTTGGAGGTCCTCTCAAACCGTTTCCTGTAGGAAGGTATTACGCTTCTAAATAAATTTCTGACATATTTTATTCCAATGTACGCAATAAAACAAAAAGTCACATTATGTGACAGCGGACGCATTTTCTAGGGAGTTCTGTGCGAATTGCTGTGCAGTGTACAGGGTCCAGCTTCCTCCAGATGGTGCACCAGCATGTACTAGAATGTGAGTGTGATACTGTGCCAGCTGTATACGATGACCAACAGAAACCTTCAGGTGCATCAACAAGAATGCACAATGTGAGTACATCATCATCCTTTTCTTTGCTTGCTTGAGCCTCTGCACTTCATAAAGCTCATTGATCAATCATCTTTAAGTGGATGCGCCAGATTGCTGAAAGAGCTTGGCTCTGAGTACTAGGAAAGCTCCTTCTTGAGCATGTGTGGACCTTTTTATTTATGGTCTGAAAGTGTGCACAAATACTCTTTCATTATGCAAGCTCACATAAGTTTTTATCTTGCCCCCTAGTTGGCGGTAAAGAAGCGCCTCAGCCTGCGGATCCACAGCGCTTGTTGCCTGAGGTGGAGTAATGAATGTTCATGCATTGTGCATTACATGATGGGCGAAACATTACACTCAGCATATTTTAAAAGAAAGGCCTACAGTTTAGAATATGCGCGTAACCTTTAGCACTGAGCACATGATTCCGAAAGGGCATATGTCCTGCTTAACCATGCAGCTTCATTCATGGTATAGTGCCAATTATGTCTTGAACATTCCTTACCAGGAGCCTATGATACAGAGTACATTGTTGAAGAATACAGCTTGGTGAAGGAAATCACAATCGCTCTCAACATATACCTCATCAAGGAATGCCATGGTTGGAACATGAGAGAGCAATCACAATTGCTCTCAACATATACCTCATCAAGGAATGCCATGGTTGGAACATGATAGAGCAATCGCAAGAAGGCCACCCGCTGTTGCTCCCCACTGCTGAGCAAGTGACTCCAATCAAGCTCGGAATCTAGGCCGCCAACCTAACGAAGACATTTTGCAGATAAATGTCACGAATGCCATGAGATCTCCTGAAAGAATCAACCACCTGCCTTAATGAATGCCATGAGATCTCCTGAAAGAATCAACTACCTGCCTTAACGTCTCTTTGAAGACTGGAAGCACATGCTGTGCCATGTAGTTTGGCACATGACACAACTGCAGTGTCACTTTTGAGTTGAAGAGTGTGGAAAAACTCTCGAGTCTACCCTAGTAACTAGCAGTACATTTAGGTCACACTAACCATAGCAAGCAGTATATACAGGTTACACTAACTTTATTTAAGCAGTTCATACAGGTCGCACTAACCTTCTACAACATGCTGTTAAGCTCAGCTTCATATGCGTGAACCCACCCTTTCAAGAAGTTCAGGTAAGCAAACATCACAAAGCAAGCTCTCCAGCCTTGCATCAACCCCAGCTAGGGCCTTGCTGCTGGTAAGATCAACAGACAAGGGAGAAGACCCACAGCTGCGCGCTTCAGCAAACGATGATGAAAGACTCGACCTGCCCTGCAGTACACCCTTCGTCTGCTCAGCACTTGGACTGCCTCGACAAGTGCTGCTTCCAGAGGAATGGATGCCAATAGAAACAGTATCTGGCGAAATGACGAATTGCATGAAGAGTAAAACAGCAAGAAACATGATGATGACAGCATGATGATGGATGGGGTTTGGTATCAAACCCTATCGATATCTAGTGTTATCAAGTCATTTTCGCTGAAGTTCAGATGATGAAGACAAAAAGATATACTACCTGTGATGTCATCTTCACCGTGTCTATCATCTACACTGTGTGTGTCATCTTCACCGTGTCTATCATCTACACTGTGTGTGTCATCTTCACCGTGTCTATCATCTACACTGTGTGTGTCCTCTACATGATCTCTATCATCTACACTGTGTGTGTCCTCTACATGATCTCTATCATCTACACTGTGTGTGTCATAAAGAGAATTGGGAGAATTATGACATGAGAGGTACCTGATGATATTATTGATGCCTCTGGGACAATAGAGGAGGATGTTTTCACACTTGGCACAGGACTGGCACCACCACCCACAGCTTTCATGGTCACCACAGCCTGCCTTGCACTTGGAAGCAGGGGCGTCATTTCCGACATTGAGGAACCTTTGTGTTCTGCTTGCTGATCTGAAAAAGGAGTGTGGAAAGCTCTAAGCAGAGCAGCTGATGGGAAGGTAAGCTGCTGCCTGAGTGTCCCTAAGGTCATGAAGGGCTTCTGAGGTAAGAACATGATCTCTTGGCTTGGTGGGAGCTCAGCATACCCTGAACCCTTGCACCATAATCCTGCCAGCACTCTAAGCAGGCTGGATTTGCCACATCCTGAGGGTCCCATCACAAGTAAGGACTGACCTGCCAGAGAAAAGAATGCATAAACTTTCAAATACAGCCAAGGAGCACTAGAAGGCTCATAGCACCCACACCGTCAGCATGCTGTATCCAGGTAGAGAGAGAGAGAGAGAGTTAAATGTTCATATGCAAAGGAAAACAATGATTCTTGTCTTTATTACTCTTGCTGTTAGAAAATGAAGCAGCCAGCACTTTCAAGTAGTAAATAATCAGGTTAGTATGTTAGTGAGCAACCACAATCTTATCAGACATCAGCTTCAGTAGACCTCAATTCACAAGTCATATTACGCCCCTATGGACTTCACCTCACCAGGCATCAGCTCAAAGCTGAGATCCTTCCAAATTACTTGACCAGAAGGAAGCTTGATGCTGAGCTGATCCAGGCGTAGCAAAGGAGTTGATAGATTTGATGGGGCACTAGCTGAAGTGTGGATGAGGTTTACGGAGTCCTTGGTATGTGTGAGAGCTTGTGAACATGCGATAGTCTGCATGAATGAAGTACATGCAGATGTCTGATGGTACAGTTAAGTACATGCAGATGTCTGATGGTACAGTTAAGTACATGCAGATGTCTGATGGTTCAGGAGCAAAGTAGCACATGATAATCTGCTATCTGGCTGAGGATGCAATGAAGCAGTCCACTTCCTCTCAATAGTCAGTACTTGGCTTGGACCGATTATGGGAACCAACTCTTAAATGCCCAGTTTTAATATTGTTAAAAAGCTCTGCATCATGTCACTGGCTGATGCAAAAAATTGACAAATGTAAACCTAACATCCATGGCTGTCATCATGATGATAGCATGCAGGTAACCTCACCTCCATGGCTGTCATCATGATGATAGCATGCAGGTAATCTCACCTCCATGGCTGTCATCATGGTGATAGCATGCAGGTAACCTCACCTCCATGGCTGTCATCATGGTGATAGCATGCAGGTAACCTCACCTCCATGGCTGTCATCATGGTGATAGCATGCAGATTACCTCACCTCCATGGCTGTCATCATGGTGATAGCATGCAGGTAACCTCACCTCCATGGCTGTCATCATGGTGATAGCATGCAG